>SJYX01011095.1:19307-41197 GCA_006410675.1 Oreotragus oreotragus | reverse complement strand
GTGTGTCTCCCTAAATAGAACTTGAGCCACTCAGGGTTCTAAATCCTTCTCTTTCATTCATTAATTTCTCGTGTGTCTACTATGTTAGGCACTAGTGATACATGGTCAGTACCAGTATGTAGATAAGAGGAATTATGAATGTGCCAAAAAAGACAATAAAAAGTAAAAGGAGAAATGAAAACAGGGTCACACTTATACTGATTTTGAAATCAATAAAAGACGTCTCTGAGGAAGTAGCATTTAGCTAAGACCTGAGGCAAAGCAGAAGGTACACAGGAAAAGATTTCAGGCAGACGGATAGACTAAGCCTGAGGTAGTGAAGAGCTGCTGCTGCTAAGTCGCTTCAGTCGTGTCCAACTCTGTGCGACCCCATAGATGGCAGCCCACCAGGCTCTCTTGTCCCTGGGATTCTCCAGGCAAGAACACTGGAGTGGGTTGCCGTTTTATTCTCCAGTGAAGAGCTAGGGAGAGTTTAAAAACAAAGAAGCAAACAAAGCTGTGTCCTGCACCTGGAGAAATGCAACAAGCATAAGGCTGGAAGGCTTACAGACCTTGTCCTTGATCATTGTTGTGTGGTCACTAAGTCATGTCTGACTCTTTGTCCCATAGACTGTAGCTCACCAGGCTCCTCTGTCTGTGGGATTTCCCAGGCAAGAAGACTGGAGTGGGTTGCCATTCCCTTCTCCATGGGATCTTCCAAACTCAAGGTTGGTTTTGTTTCTTTCTTTCTTTTTTTTTTTTTTACCACTGAGTAATCTAGTCTTCCCTGTCCTTGATAAGGACTTTTAATTTGAAAACATCATTATTATTACTGTTTTATATCTTACTAATTAAGGCTGTAATATAATCTGACTTGTATTTTTAAAATCTCCCTCTGGCTGGTTTATGGACAATCAAGTCTGAAGAAAACAGGGTAGATTTGTTTATATTTGTTATAATAGAGCACATAAGAATGATGGCTTGAATTGCGTGATAGTAAAGAGAGCTGGAGAGAAGTGGGTAAATTTTTTACATATTTTGAGGGTAGAATCGCTAGGACAATGTCATAACACCTCTGGAATTTTTTTTTTTTAACGTATCAGTTTATTTTGAGTTTGCTATTCTAGAAGACTCTGGAAAGATGGAAAGCTATTTTTTCTATTTCTCCTTAGGAAAAAAGATTTTGCTTATGACAAATAGGTAAACTGAGGCACCCTGAAGGATTATCCCAAAAGGAGAGAAGCTCCAAGGTTTGGAGGAGGAGTGTGTCTGGAAAAGAGACTGGAATCTCCCAAGACTTGAAGATGTAAGAAGGTGAGTGATTTTATTAAATGCATAGTTTATTTCAATTAGATACAGTGGGGGCCAAGTTCTGCTTTCATAGGGCTCACTGGAGATGGACAGATCTTTGATGGAGGCCATTGTGGCGGCCAGTGTGAAAAGTCTCAACAATAGGGCCCCAGCTCCAACTTTCCACAGAGTAACTAGAGGCAGCCACATGCAAATGGACCCAAGCTTGGACCATGTGCTCTTTGGCGATGAACTAAATTTTCTAGTTAGATTTCCATCTCCTTTTAAGCCATTTCTATTCTTCTACCATCTTTGGAAGAGAAAGAAGCACTTAAACACTTCTGAGATGCAATTTCTCATGACTGGAGGATAGAGGCCTAAGCATATTTATCTAATTATAAAATAAATAAACACAAGTGTGTCTATTCTTATTCATGTACCTGATACTCTGGGCATCTTAAACAAAAACCAGACATTAGTTGTTACTGTTAATGATGATAGTGGTGGACAGCAGGCAGGTTTTAGAGTAGGATTGGCAAATACATCTTGAGAAATATTACTGGAAAGGGGCTGTGGCTGGTGTAAACAAGGAAACAGCTGGGGAGCAGGTGGCTCCCTTCACATCTGGGAGCCACCAAACCCGGTGGTGATAGAGGCATTCCATATGGTTCTACCCCTTAGCCCAGTGGGATTAGGCCCTGTTCCCCTTCCCAGCTCCAGGCACCACTTAGGTAGGATTTCAGCAAATAGGCAGGCTTTCAGCAAAGATGACACTGGTGGAGAAGATGCCTCACCATTAGCGGATCAGGGACAGAGGTTCCTGCTTCATTACATACAGCATGGCCTGGGTGAATCTAGTCCAATCACTTTAGGTTTACAGAATAATTCAGGATACAGTGAAATAAGTACTCATGTATTTTGTGGGAATATAAATTGTGTAATCTTTCTTGCGGGTGTATCTGGTGCTATCTCTGCATAATCTGAAAATGTGCATTTTTCCCCCCTCTCTTCACTGTAAAAATTTAATCATAATATTGACTGATTATGTATACATGGTCTTTTGTTTGTCTATTTATTTGTGATAAATCCCTAGAATGTACCACCCCAAACAAATCCTCAGATCTTGATGGTGACTGATCCATAACCATAAGGCCTCAGGATTTTATCCTGTTTCCTTCCTCTCTGAGGTAATCTGGATCTCATATTCATCATCATATAAATGCTTTCTCTTTTATATAGATATTTTTGGTAGCATTTGTATTTCTGAAATTTTAATTTTGGTGTATATATGTATATGTACATAAAAAAAAAAAGGGGGCACTAAAAGGATGAGTCCCTAGGTCGGCTGGAATTAACTGGGACTGCCTGGGAAAACTGAGCCATACGGTCCTTTATCCAAGACTTGGAAAGTCCACTTCCAGGAAACACATGTTACATCTGCTGCATAGGAGTTCTGTATAGAATGTTCAGAACAGGCTTCTTCATGTGAACAAAATCCTGTGCAGAGCCTTTCATTCAGCAAATGAAATATCTAGGAACTTATTGTTCCTTGGAAGAAAAGCTATGACCAACCCGAAAGTGAAAGTGAAAGTGAAGTCGTGTCCGACTCGCTGCGACGCTATGGATTGTAGCCCACAAAATTTTCCAGGCAAGAGTACTGGAGTGGGTTGCCATTTCCTTCTCCAACTTAGACAGCATATTAAAAAGCAGAGACATTACCTTGCCAACAAAGGTCCATCTAGTCAAAGCTATAGTTTTTCCAGTAATCATGTATAGATATGACAGTTGGACTGAGAAGAAAGCTGAGCACCGAAGAATTTATGCTTTTGAACTGTGGTGTTGGAGAAGACTCTTGAGAGTCCCTTGGACGGCAAGAAGATCAAACCAGTCCATTTTAAAGGAAATCAGTCCTGAATAGTCATTGGAAGGACTGATGTTGAAGCTGAAACTCCAATACTTCAGCTACCTGATGCGAAGAACTGACTCCTTGGAAAAGCCCCTGATGCTGGGAAAGATTAAAGGCAAAGGAGAAGGGAATGGCAGGGGATGAGATGGCTGGATAGCATCACTGACTTGATNTCCATTTTAAAGGAAATCAGTCCTGAATAGTCATTGGAAGGACTGATGTTGAAGCTGAAACTCCAATACTTCAGCTACCTGATGCGAAGAACTGACTCCTTGGAAAAGCCCCTGATGCTGGGAAAGATTAAAGGCAAAGGAGAAGGGAATGACAGGGGATGAGATGGCTGGATAGCATCACTGACTTGATGGACATGAGTCTGAGCAAGCTACAGGAGTTGGTGACGGACAGGGAAGCCTGTCATGCTGCAGTCCATGGAGTTGCAGAGTCGGACACGACTGAGCGACTGAACTGAACTGAACAGAGGAACTTACTGTAAGGAGAGGTTACTGAGAATAAATATTTATCTACTATGTCATTCATCAAAAGATTTTTGTAATATCGAAAATCTGGAGACTATTCAATATTGCCAATTGGTACTGTGGTACATTCATAAAATGTATTATTAAGCAGTAATGTAAGATTAACTGTGTCTGTAAAGAGATCAAGAGATGCATTTTACAGCATCAGTATTCGTGGATTCCTAGGAAACATTTACTCTTTAAGTTTGCTTCTCTATGAGCTTCCATGGTAGCTCGTTTGGTAAAGAATCCACCATGCTCACCTCACCAAAGTTTCTTCTGCATCCATGAGAACTTATCTCTCTTGGACAGAATACTGCTGCTTAGATGGCCACAAACATAAATTAGTTTAATGCAATAGTCTGACTCCTTGATTACAGTCACTCAGCAACTTACTGAGAGAATCCTAACACCTTAAGTGCTGTGAAGAAGATGTAAGATGACCACTAACTATCTGGACTAGAAACGCTGGGGAGGCAAACACTTAACTTTTCAAGGACTTTGGATGTGTGTGCCTTTGTCAGAGGAGAGACATTTACCTGAAGAGAATGAATAAGTCTATTTGGAAAGGAGGCTTTCGGAGTTGGTCTGGAGTCAAAGGGCAATAGAGTATATCCCATTTTCTACAATAGCAGGCGTTTCTCCCTTGTCCAGTCGCCAAATGGAGAGTTGTCTCTATTTCTGATGAGGGAGGCAGAATACTCAGAGCTATGCTACAAAGCCTTCAGAATTATGAAAACTCAGGTATGGCCTGTTTCTGGGTAGGAATAAATACCAGGAGTCTAGGTTTCCACCTTCTGGTGGCTAACTAAGCTGAAACACCTCTGAGGCAATGGTATGACCCAGAAAAGTTTAACTCCTACTGCCTACAACACCCTCCTGACTCCATTAAGCTCCTTAAGCTCATGGAGACTCCACAGCAACTCTTCCAGTAATGGAACTCCAGTCCAAAGTTCTGAGGTGGTTTGGCTGGATAGACCCTGGATAGACTGGATAGACTGACCAGATTATGGACTTTGCAATAAGCCAGTGGTAATCTTCAAAGAGGTCACTGCTCCCTGGATCTTTCAGGGGCTCCATCTTTCTGTTGCAGTTGGAGTGGTTCAGCTGGCTAAAGGTAAAAGACAAACAAAAATGCTCAAGGCACATAGCCCCTGTGACAGTAGCTAGGCCAATCTTGGCGCAATTAGTAATCATAACCAATATATTAACCACTGTTTATTGGTGCATTTCCTATAGGGTCAAACACTGTATGCACAATAAGTACATGATACACATTATCTCATGCAATTTTAGGGCTTCCCTTGTGGCTCAGGCAGTAAAGAATCCACCTGCACTGTTGGAGATCAGGGTTCGATACCTGGGTCAGGAATATCCCCTGGAGAAGAGAATGGCAACCCACTCCAGTATTCTTGCCTGGAGAATTCCATGGACTGAGAAGCCTGGCAGGCTATAGTCCATAGGGTTGCAATGAGTCGGACACGACTGAGCAACTTACACTTTGATTTGGCATGCAATTGTTAAGAACCCTACAAGGTATGCTATTATCATCTCCAGATGAAAAAACTATATCTCAAAAATGTTCAATAACTTTCCCAAGTCCACAGCCTAGTCAAGAAATCTGAACTCAGGACCATCTGAACCCAAAATTGTATTCTTATTCACTGCAGAATGTGGCTTCCAACGTCTATATGGCAGAGCATTTCTTTCTCATTTTGTGGAAAATGTACTTATATATACTCAGAGCAAAACTATTTTGTTCTTAATAGCCTTTAAAATCATCCAGACAGGGAAATACATGCTAATTGTGTAACCAGATATAACTGGTGTTTCCTTAATAGTTGGTTGACCAAATGACTACTTAGTTCCCATAGAAAGTATATTATTACACCTTCTAAGAAAGAGGGCTAATAAGGAGTTCTATTGATAACAGCAATCTTCTCTTCAAAGGAACACCTAATCTGATGCCAGGAATCTGATAGAGCCTTGAACTGTGCGTTTAATTTGTTGTTTAGAGAGACCTCTTTGCTTGTGAGGATCATGGCTTTATCTAAGGCTTTGTTCTAAATCCTGCAATGATGATTGGGAAGAATAAATTTAGTCTACAAAAGAGTCACAGACAAATTTGATGTATAAACCTTGGTGTTCCTTTCTCACCAATTTAACTCCACTGAGGGGGAGAACTGAACATAGCTCTCATAATAACACTTTTCTGTCCATGATCTTGTAATGCTTTCCCTCTACCAACAAGCAAAGGAGGAGTTAGTTATTTCTTGATTGAACATCTATCCTCTGTCTGCTGGGTACCTTTTCATAGGTTATCCTTTTAATCTTTACTTTAGAGCACCCCTATGTGGTAGGTTTATCCATGCCAATTTTACTATTAAATAATTTACCTCAGTCTTTTTTTCAGAAAGAAAAAAATAATATGTAGCTAGAGTGGAGAAGTAAACAAGAGAAGAGTCAGTTCAGTTCAGTTCAGTCTCTCAGTCGTGCCTGATTCTTTGCGACCCCATGAACTGCAGCACACAAGGCCTCCCTGTCCATCACCCGCTCCCGGAGTCCACCCAAACCCATGTCCACCGAGTCAATGATGCCATCCAACCATCTCATCCTCTGTTGTCCCCTCTCTTGCCTTCAATCTTTCCCAGCATCAGGGTCTTTTCAAATGAGTCAGCTCTTCGCATCAGGTGGCCAAAGTATTGGAGTTTCAGCTTCAACATCCGTCCTTCCAATGAACACCAAAGACTGATCTCCTTTAGGAATGGACTGGTCGGATCTCCTTGCAGTCCAAGGAACTCTCAAGAGTCTTCTCCAACACCACAGTTCAAAAGCATCAATTCTTCTGTGCTCAGCTTTCTTTATAGTCCAACTCTCACATCCATGCATGACCACTGGAAAAACCATAGTTTTGACTAGACGGACCTTTGTTGGCAAAGTAATGTCTCTGCTTTAAATGTTTTAGGGGCACCTTTTCACTTAAGGAACATCAAATTAATGTCATTGAAAATAATAGTGACATATATTTTCTCTTCCTGGCCTTTTTTTTTTTTTTTAACCTTTAAAGGATGAAGGCCTTGACATTAAATAGCAGGACTGACACCCACAAATTCCGGGTCTCCTTCTGACTTGGCTGAGTCTATCTTGTTGGTCTTCAGAGGAAGGGAGCCATGCATATTTACCCCCATGGCTTTTACAAGACACAAAATAACATCTATCCAAATCACTGTTTTGAAATGGTAATAAAAAGAAAAACTGCATTGTGATTCTCTCTGCCTTCTAGTTTCATTTCCCAAGGTCCTTTCTCTTGTTCTTTAACCACATTTGAGGCTAAAATATCTGAACAACTATATTCCTGGAAACCAGTGACTTTCTTGGGTCAGAATGCATGAGGTGGGACTTCCCTGGTGGCCCAGTGGTTAAGACTTTAGACTCTGACTGCAAGGGACCTTGGTTTGATCTCTGGTCAGGGAACTAGATTCCACATGCAGCAATGAAGACCGAAGATCTTGTGTGTCACAAATAAGACTTGGCACAGCCAAAGAATAATAATAATTATTATTATTTTTAAAAAAGAATGCACGAGGTGATCATTTTCGTTTAAGTGAGAAGCCTATTTGTGACCAGGAGTCTTGGCTCATTTTCCTTTCATTTCCATTTCCTATATTTTCCAGATTAGAAAATTCCTAGCCAACTATTTATAATAAACTTACTGAAAAATTTACTGTTTTATTCACAAAGGTTTATTTTGGGGGCCTGCAAAGTCTGTCTATTTAAAGATTCTAGAAAAAGAAGAATTTGGTGTATATTTAACTGGATGTCTTGTTTTGGATAAATATGCAGCAGGGTTGGATCCACCCCAAAATTGCCTGAGTGGGCTGCCAGCGGCTCTACCCTGGGGTGGCGCTTTCTTCTTGGCCGTATCTGTGGAATGTCTCCCCTTTCTCCCACGGGTGCCTATGTCTTCTTTGAGATGAAGTGGGCCAGAAGAGAAATGGAAGAACCAGAAGCAGGGCCCCAGAGAACAGGGGAATGAAAGTCCAGAATCAGCACAGGCCACCAGCCATGTCTTTGGAAATGGAGAAAAGCAAATTGAGCACTATAGTTTCAGCCCCAAAATGCTATAATCCGTGGCATGTGCCTGGCCACAGCTGCACACTATGACACCAGGGAAAGAGTCTATGGGTGACACCATGGGGAAGGTCCTTACTTCCAGCCTTGATATCCAAGTGCAGAAAAGTGTCCAAAGATAAAGAAGAATCTTTCATTTATAGGGGCCATTTAATTTTGACTGTTCTCTAAAGACACTGTGATAGCATAACATGCTATAGAGAATACAACAAATGCCTATAGTGCTAAGTTTTTGAGTTGTTTAAATAGAGAACACAAACTAAAGTAACTTGAAGTCATGAGGATAAGAATTACTTAAGATATGAACGCAATCTAAGTGTCCATTAACAGATGAAAGGGTAAAGAAGATGTGATACAGACACACAGTGGAATACTATTTGGCCATAAAAAGAACAAAAATTTGCCATTTGCATGGATGGATTTGGAGGGCTTTATTCTAAGTGAAATAAGTCAGATAGAGAAAAACAAATACTATATTATATCATGTATATGTGGAATCTAAAAAAGACAACAAATTAGTGAATATAATATAAAAGAAACAGACTCACAGATATAGAGAACAAACTAGTAGTTACCAGTGAGGAGAGAGGGCAGTAAAAGGGGTAAGTGAGGGTAGGAGATTAAGAGGTTCAAACAATTAGGTATAAAATATAGGATATATAGGCTTCCCTCATATCTCAGATGGTAAAGAGTCTGTCTGGAATGCAGGAGACCAGGGTTTGATCCCCAGGTGAGGAAGATCCCCTGGAGAAGCAAATGGCAACCCACTCCAGTATTCTTGACTACAGAATCCCATGGACAGAGGAGCCTGGCAGGCTACAGTCAATGGGGTCACAAAGAGGTGGATACTTCTTAGCAACTAAATCACCACCACAAGGATATATTGTACAACAGGAGAAATATAATGAGTATTTTTATAATAACTATAAATTATAAAGTGAAAGTCTCTCAGTTGTGTCTGACTCTCTGCAACCCCAAGGACTATACAGTCCATGGAATTCTCCAGGCCAGAATACAGCCTTTCCCTTCTCCAGGGGATCTTCCCAACCCAGGGATTGAACCAAGGTCTCCCACTTTGCAGGCAGATTCTTTACCAACTGAGCCACAAGGGAAGCCCATAAATGGAGTATAACCTTTAAAAATTGTGAATCACTATATTNCTCCAGGGGATCTTCCCAACCCAGGGATTGAACCAAGGTCTCCCACTTTGCAGGCAGATTCTTTACCAACTGAGCCACAAGGGAAGCCCATAAATGGAGTATAACCTTTAAAAATTGTGAATCACTATATTGTATACCTGCAACTTATATAATATTATATACATCAAGTATACTTCAATAAAATAATTTCTTAGCTTCTCAGGTTATACATGGAGTACATAAAGACCCAGAAACTCAACTCTAGAAGACATCATAAATACCAAGACAAGAGGAAAACTAGGATATTGCTGAGAAAGAGCCTTAGTCTGAAGCATGCTATCTTGATGGGTTGTTTCTTTGTCTCTCCATGCTGATTCAAAGCAGGTACTTGGTTTCACTTATTGTAAATGCTCTCCATTTACAACATACATCAAAGGTCATTGACCTGTTCATATCTTTTCTTCTAGCCCCAGGAAAACTCTTAATGATGTTTA
This sequence comes from Oreotragus oreotragus, assembly GCA_006410675.1. Taxonomy (NCBI): domain Eukaryota; kingdom Metazoa; phylum Chordata; class Mammalia; order Artiodactyla; family Bovidae; genus Oreotragus; species Oreotragus oreotragus. The sequence continues at coordinate 31,743 of SJYX01011095.1, read as the reverse complement.
TTTCCATTCTTTTTTTTTTTTATTCCATTTCTGAGAGATTTCTCTAGGGACACCCTTCATGGACAGAGAAACTTGGGTTGGCTTAGGAAGCTTTTTGAGATGCAAAAGCATTTTTCAAGTATCAGCTATTTTCCAAGGCAGTGGTTCCTATACCACCACCATCAGCAGCAGAGAATTTGTAGAAATACACATTCTTGGGAATCACTTCAGACCCATGTGAATCAAGGACTCAGGGTTGTGGATCAGCACTCCATGCTATAACAAGGCCTGCAGGTGATTCTGAGACCACTGTTCTAAGACACACTTTTCTCCCTGGGCTGCTGCATACCTGGGGATGTATTTTATTTGAAAGGTAGTAGTGGGAGAAGCAATCACATGTGTCAGGGTTCTGTTGAAATGTTCTCTCTGGTCACCTAATGTATTTTCTTTTCCTCTGTTCTTAATGAAAACAAAACCCAGTTTCATATTGTGGGACTCTGAGGGCTTAGTGCTATATAAAATACAGCATCAGAATCCTTTTCTAGTAGTGTACAGGCTCTGTGAGGCAGAATATTTTATTTGAAAGGTAGTAGTGGGAGAAGCAATCACATGTGTCAGGGTTCTGTTGAAATGTTCTCTCTGGTCACCTAATGTATTTTCTTTTCCTCTGTTCTTAATGAAAACAAAACCCAGTTTCATATTGTGGGACTCTGAGGGCTTAGTGCTATATAAAATACAGCATCAGAATCCTTTTCTAGTAGTGTACAGGCTCTGTGAGGCAGATCATATAACTTTCCCTCGTTTCCGGTTGAAGTCTATGGTCTGTTCGGTGAGGGGTTGGTAGTGAGTTTAGTCATGGGAAACGGTTTGCAATCACAGGGGTATGATGAGACCCTTCCTTAAAAACCAAATGTGCCTTCACTGAGTAGGTTATTAAAGTACAAGGGCTTCCCAGGTGGTGCTAGTGGTAAGAACCTGCCTGCTAATGCAGGAAACAACAGATGTGGGTTCGATCCTTGGGTTGGGAAGATCACCTGGAGGAGAGTATGGCAACTCACTCCAGTATTCTTGTTTAGAGAATCCCATGGAGAGGAGCCTGGCGGGCTGCAGTCATAGGATCACAAAGATCTGACGTGACTGAAGCAACTTAGCACCCATGAAGTAAAGCACAGAAGGGTGTCCCTCTGGGTTTTATTTATATAGTCCTATGAAATCTTAGATGAGCCAGCACTATGGAAAATGTCCACAGAGGTCATTTTCAGGAGGGATATATGGAGACTGTTCGCAGTTTGCTTAATTGAGACTCCAGAGGCATCTTTAAGCTTAAACAAGCAGTTGTGTTTGACTCTCTGACTTGAGCCTTGGTGGCATTGCTCAGCATCTGATTAGCTTTGGTGGAGTGGCTATGGAAGGCTAGTCTTTCTTCTCATTCAGAAGCATGTGCATGATGTAGAGCTGGAAGAGTATTTAGACACCATCTAGACCTACTGTTTAACATTCAGAAAACTAAGATCAACATTCGGAAAACGGAGATCATGGCATCTGGTCCCATCACTTCATGGCAAATAGATGGGGAAACAGTGGAAACAGTGTCAGACTTTATTTTGGGGGGCTCCAAAATCACTGCAGATGGTGACTGCAGCCATGAAATTAAAAGACGCTTACTCCTTGGAAGGAAAGTTATGACCAACCTAGATAGCATGTTAAAAAGCAGAGACATTACCTTGCCAACAAAGGTCCGTCTAGTCAAGGCTATGGTGTTTCCAGTGGTCATGTATGGATGTGAGAGTTGGACTGTGAAGAAAGTTGAGTGCCGAAGAATTGATGCTTTTAAACTGTGGTGTTGAAGAAGACTCTTGAGAGTCCCTTGGACTGCAAGGAAATCCAACCAGTCCATCCTAAAGGAGATCAGTCCTTGATGTTCATTGGAGGGACTGATGCTAAAGCTGAAACTCCAATACTTTGGCCACCTCATGCAAACAGTTGACTCTGGAAAAGATCCTGATGCTGGGAGGGACTGGGGGCAGGAGGAGAAGGGGACAACAGAGGATGTGGTGGCTGGATGGCGTCACCGACTTGATGGACATGAGTTTGAGTAGACCCCGGGAGTTGGTGATGGACAGGGAGGCCTGGCATGCTGCGATTCATGGGGTCGCAAAGAATTGGACACGACTGAGCGACTGAACTGAACTGAGACCTACTGTTTAGAGACTTACACAGAAGATGCATGTCTTTGAACCTCTGAGTAATTAAAGACACTCAGCATAATTATCACATTGTATTGTAATTGTTAGTCTACTAAGCTGTCATCACTGCTAAATGTGAGGTCTTTGAGAGTGCAGACTTCATTTTAACCATCTTTGAATCTCTGGTAACTAGCATAATGCCTGGTACACAACAGATTCTTAAAATTTTTGATTAATGATGAATGCATCAACCTTGAATTTAAACTCTGCATCTGTTTGTAAAGGCTCTTGGTAAGATAAAGGCAGGTTTTATTAGAACAGACATCTGGGTTTCCATTTGGAAACCTGGATATGTAGTTTTTCCCACCTATTTATTAAACATAGAATTATAGCATCTTAGATGGGATCCTTAGATGACCTAGCAATGATATCTTCATTCACTGCATTCATTTTAGAACTACAAATAGCAGCCCAGGCAAGATAAGTGATTTGCCTAAGGCTCTACAGTTTATTACTGGGTGGTGAGGCTTGGGCTAGTATACAAATGCCCAAAGTTAATGCTCCTGTTTCTCAACTGATGCTTTGTCTTATCTTCTCAGCTCACATCATTTTCATAACTCAGACCTAAATTTCTGAAAGGATTAAGAGTTATTTATTAGGCCATTTTCTTCAGGTCAAACATAGTCTCCTGAATATTATCCATAAAATCTTCGATTTTGGAAGGGGCCTTAGAGATTTTTGGTCCAAAATCCCAACCCCTAGGGAAGGGAATGGCAGCCCACTTCAGTATTCTTGCCTGGAGAATTCCATGGACAGAGAAACCTGGAAGTCTATTTTGAGCTCACAAAGAGTCAGATAGGACTGAGTGACTAACACACACACACACACACACACACACACACACACACATCCCAACCCAGGAAAGGATCTACTCTACAAACTCCCTGATAAAATGACATTTAGTCATCGTCTGAAATCCTTCAATAGTGGGAATGTCAATACCTCATTTTTGAACTGATCTAATGGACACAAAATTCTTCCTTTTATGTAAGTGAAATAATTGCTATACATTTTAATGCAATAACTACTGATGTCTAGAACTATGCAGAATGAATCTAAAACTTCTTCTTGGCAGTTATTCCTAAATCTGAATATAATTGTCATTATCAACATTAATCTCTTCCTCAACAAAACATTCCTTGAATTATTCTTCTAAAGACAGACTTTCCACAGCCACGATCATTCTGTTATAGCCCTTCTCTATTTTCCAATTTTCCAATATCCCAATTTAGATGTAAAACCCCAGGCTAAATATTTTAGATGTGGTCTAATGGATAGGGAATGCAGTAGAAGAATTTGCTTCCTTTATTGTATGTCCTAGATTTTTGTTAAGTAAGTTTAAAATTGTATTAATTTTTTAATCTGTCTCACTACTTGCTTCTTATTGTGTTTTAGGTCAGTTAAAAATTCCAGGTCTTTTTTTTTTTTTTTGAAGTGAGGAAGAAAAGATGTCTATTATATTTAATATTCCCTAGTAAATTCTAGATGGATTAAAAATGTACATGTAAGTGTAATAAAAGCGCTAAAGGAAACATATTTTATTTGGAGTTTTGAGAAGATATCTTCAGTTTGACTTTCNTTTTTTTTTTTTTTTTGAGTGAGGAAGAAAAGATTCCTATTATATTTAATATTCCCTAGTAAATTCTAGATGGATTAAAAATGTACATGTAAGTGTAATAAAAGCGCTAAAGGAAACATATTTTATTTGGAGTTTTGAGAAGATATCTTCAGTTTGACTTTCAGAGACCTAAGTCTCATAGAAAAAAGATTGCTATATTTTGTTAACTAAACTTAATAACTTCAATATGGAAAAAATCATGGATAATATTAAATAATAGAAAACTGAGAAATATGCTTGCAAAATATATGAAAGGGGTTAACAGACAGTATCAAAACACAGCTTGTGAATCAACTAAAGTAAATGAAAAAGGCCATGAATAATTGAATAACAAACAAAGAAATAAAACAACCCATAAGCATGTCATGAAATGTTCAAACAAAATAGCTACCAGAGGTGCGGGCAAAATTAGACTAGGAAAAATGAAAACATCCTATATTCTGTGTCAAAAAATATCTGACAAAACTGGCTTTCTAACACACAGCTGGTGGGACTGTATGCTTGTGCTAACTATTTTTGGATAATTTTAAAATGATAATAAAAGCCCAACAAAGCAATAACCATTCTTCCTATGATATGTCTCAAATTTATCTTAAGAAAAATATTAAAGATGTGATAAAGAGTGTTATTATAGGATTAATTATTATATAATAGGAAAAATAAAGTTCTAACCACAGAAATTTGGTTGAGTAATGAGTTCAATGTCCAAAGCTATGAAACTGATGTTGTAGGAATATATTTACTTTACAATATAATGAAGTTAACCTATATGACAAAATAGAGTGGTGACATTTTTATAACTTATATGTGTATGATTGCTGTTGCTTTTGTTTAGTCGTGTCTGACTCTTTGTGAAACCATAGACTGTAGCCCGCCAGGCTCCTCTGTCCTTGGGATTCTCCAGGCAAGAGTACTTGAGTGAATTGCCATTTCCTTCTCCAGGGGATTTTCCTGATCCAGGGATTGAACCTGTGTCTCCTGCTTAGTAGGAGGATTCTTTACACTGAGCTACCTGAGGAGCCTGTGTGTGTGATACATATGTACTAAAATTGTCCTGGGAATTAACATACCACAAACACATCTCTTCTTGTGTTCAGAAATACTAGTTTTATGAGTAAAATAGATTAGGATAAGTAGGTTACGTAGCAGTAACAAATAATCCCAAATCACAGTGACTTAATACAACACCCAAATCTCAACAACAAAAGATGAGTTCTTGCTCACGCTACATACAAACACAGGCTACAGGAGGGGGCTTGATCATCACATTCACAGCTAGATGGAGGCTCCAGGAGTTACCATTGTCACTGAGGCAGGAATAAAGGATGGAACAGCTTGAACACTGCATGAGACTTTTGTTAAAAGAATATCATAGGCCATGTCTTACTTTCATTTGAAGAGGAGAGTGAATAAGCTGGCTTGAAATTCAACATTAAGAAAACTAAGATCATGGCACCCAGTCCCATCACTTCATGGCACATAGAAGGGGAAAAAGTGGAAATGGTGACATATTTTTCTTGGGCTCCAAAATCACTGCAGACAGGGTGAACTTAAAAGACTCTTGCTCCTTGAAAGGAAAGCTATGATGAACCTAGACAGCATATTAAAAAGCAGAGACATCACTTTGCTGACAAAGGTCTGTCTAGTTAAGCTTTTTCCAGTAGTCATGTATGGATATGAGAATTAGACCATAAAGAAGGCTGAGCACTGAAGAATTAATGTTTTTGAATTGGGGTTCTGGAGAAGACTCTTGAGAGTCTCTTGGAGAGCAAGGAGATCAAAGCAGTCAACCCTTAAGGAAATCAACTCTGAATATTCATTGGAAGAACTGATGATGAAGCTAAAGCTCCAGTAGTTTGGCCACCTGATGTGAAGAGCTGACCCACTGGAAAAGACCCTGATGCTGGGAAAGATTGAAGGCAAAGGGGAAGGAGGCGGCAGAGGATGAGATGGTTAGATAGCATCAGCGACTCAGTGGACATGAATTTGAGCCAACTTGTGAGTTGGTGGAAGACAGAGGAGCCTGGTATGCTGCACTGTATGAGGCTGCGAAAAGTTGGACACGACTGAGCAAATGAACAACAACGTCTCACTTCACAAGGAGTAAGGAAGTGTAATCTTCCAACGAGCTTGAAAAGAGCTGCAGTTTTTGCAGACAGTTCTGATGGCTATCATATTGACAATTTTTTCTTCTATTTGCTTGTTTGTATTTCTTGATTTTTCTAAATCAACCTATAGAATACTATTATTAAGAATTCCTGTTCAGACTTGTGTCCTTAATCATCAGTTCAGTTCAATTCAGTCGCTCAGTCGTGTCCGACTCTTTGCGACCCCATGAATCGCAGCACGCCAGGCCTCCCTGTTCATCACCATCTCCCAGACTTCACTCAGACTCACGTCCATCGAGTCCGTGATGCCGTCTAGCCATCTCATCCTCGGTCGTCCCCTTCTCCTCCTGCCCCATAGGTTTGTGAAATGTTGGTAATTAAATTTATCACCAGTTAAAATATTTCTCAATCTTAATCTTGATTTTATTAACCAAACTATTTTTCCTCCCAGCATGGTGCTTTCAGCAGTTTTAAAAAATGTCAACTAAATCATCATCAATACACCAGGCAGAGTGAATCCTATGCCTAACATGCCAGAGAGACTACTCTTTCCAAAGGACATGGATCTGCTAAATAACCCCCTTCAATAGATTTGTTCAATCAGCTCTAAATCAATTCCATTGTGTTTTCATGTAATCATATAATCAGTTTACATTCTGGTTCTTAATGATATGATAACAAACTTTGTTAAATCTTTACTGGAATAAAAATTGAATTCCTTTTTGAACTTCACCTGACATAATGTTTTCTATCTGACAAAACTTGATTTTAACCAACTCCTTTGGGACAAAGGCAAGATATTCTGACCGAACTGCACATAAATTGGCAATATAATGTTCAGTCCTAGAATCTTGCTAAAGATAAACAGCAAGCTTATTAGTCTCTAAATCAGGAGTCACTTTTCTATCTCTGGAGTACAAGTACATTCATAGTTATGTATGTTTCTCTTAAACATTTTCTTTTCTTGGGAGATCATTGATTGGTCTACAGGTTTATTCTGAATAATTTGGACCAGAAGTCTTCAGCACACTTGAAGGAAATGTTTTGTCCTATCTCTTAATCTTGTTGTGCTTCAGTTCCTTCCTAACGATGCTCATTCTATTCTTTCCTTTTAAATAATTTGTCACTACTAGGAAAAGTAGAAGTAAAGTCTGAAACAAAGTGGACACTGTAGATGTAATTTCCTGTTGAGATGATCTATTTCAGGGAGACATATTCTAAACAATGGTGATCACCATTTGGCTTTTCTACTATTATCCAGCAGAGGATTTGCACATCTTCACTGGATGGCTCCAGGAAGCTCTTTCTGAACAGCATGGATTTTCCCATGGCCTTGATGCTGAAGCCGCAGACCCCAGAATCCCGCAAGCACAGTTTTCTAGAAATAAACATGTAAAACAAGAACTCCCAAATTCTGAAATACGAAGAGCCTTGGAATTTTAGAAAGTGCTGTCCTGGAATAGCCTCTGGGGACAGAGGAGGACAAAGCAGATAGAAACTAAGAAGAAAAACAAACAAAACTGGAAGCAAGACAAAAGTAGATATGACATAAATTTAGGATGTAAAGGTTAATTCAAACTATGCAGTAATATGTAAATGTATATAAATAGGGACTTCCCTAGTACCTCAGCTGGTAAAGAAGCCACCTTTAGTGCAAGAGACTCTGGTTTGATTCCTGGATTGGAAAGTTCCCCTGGAGAAAGGATAGACTACCCACTACAGTATTCTTGGGTTTCCCTGTGGCTTGGATGGTAAGGAAACCTCCTGCAGGGCAGGAGACCTGGGTTCAATCCCTGGGTTGGGAAGATTTGCCTGGAGGAGGGCATGGCAACCCACTCCAGTATTCTTGCCTGGAGAATCCCCATGGACAGAGGAGCCTGCGTCCATGGGGTTGCAAAGTGTCAGACACAACTGGGCACAGCACAGTATATATAAATAGATAGCCCCCAAAAAAGATATTATGGATGTAACTATTTCACAATTTCTCTTCTCTCTGAATAGGCTCAGAACAAAAACAAAGCTCTATATATCACTTCAAATGTACTAAGTCCTTGTTTAAAATGGTGTGGAAAGTAGAGTATGTTACCCTCATGCACTTTACCATCAGAAGGACAGACAGTCCCTAAGCAGGAACAGATGATGTGTCATAAATACTTTGTTGGGATCAATACTTGATGCTCCAGAGTCTCTAGCAGGAGTTCACCTAATTTAAAGGAGAGCGGTGATCACTAGGGAAGCACTGTCTGGCATAAACGATATTTAAACTGAAGATAAGCAAGAATTTGCTATGGTGAAAGGAGGGTGGAGAGCATTTTAGACTGAGGAATAAGAAGAACAAAAACTTAACAATATCAACTGACTATAAAAACTTGAAATGTTCATCACAGCACTGTTTATAATAGCCAGGACATGGAAACAACCTAGATGTCCATCAGCAGATGAATGGATAAGGAAGCTGTGGTACATATACACAATGGAGTATTACTCAGCCATTAAAAAGAATACATTTGAATCAGTTCTAATAAGATGGATGAAACTGGAACCGATTATACAGTGTGAAGTAAGCCAGAAAGAAAAACACCAATACAGTATACTAACACATATATATGGAATTTAGAAAGATGGTAATGAGGACCCTGTATGCAAGACAGCAAAAGAGACACAGATATGTAGAGCGGACTTTTGGACTCTGAGGGAGAGGGTGGGATGATTTGGGAGAATAACATTGAAATATGTATACTATCATGTAAGAAACGAATCACCAGTCTATGTTCGATGCAGGATGCAGGATGTTTGGGGCTGGTGTATGGGGATGATCCGGAGGGATGATGTGGGGTGGGAGGTGGGAGGGGGGGTTCATGTTTGGGAGTTCATGTACAGCCATGACGGATTCATGTCAATGTATGCCAAAACCCATACAGTACTGTAAAGTAAAATAAAGTAAAAATAAAAATAAAAAACTTGAAATTGAATTCTTGAGCTCAGACAGTGATCACCACTTCCAGAGGCTCATGTGGACATGAGTATATCTCCATGTCCCTTCTTTCACTTTACATTGTGTGACTGGGAATAAGAGCTACGAGACTAGCTCAAGTTTTGACATGGTTGCCAGGAACTTAACATCCTTTCCGAGGTTGACCGCTTAACTTGGGAAAGGAGGTTCCATATTTACCTAAGGATACTTTCAGTAGAAATCTGGACATTTGCTACAATTGTGAAGACATTCATGGCCTATGTCTGCATTCTATTGTTATTGTCATTTAGATGCTAATAGTTACTTTTAGCTTTGTAATTTGTCTCTCTCCTTCAAATCCTCTCACCATATCTGGCTTTGTGAGTAACCAGAGTTTTTGCCTGAAGCAGATAGACCTAAGTCATTCTCTCCTGTTTAATAAATTCAAAATAAGTAGGTTACACAATAGCCCTTTGACCAGAGTAGTTTGGTGCTAGAGGCAATACTATCTCTGTCTACAGCTGCCACCTCAGACTTAAAATACAGATGTGTTTCTTCTGCACTAAAGGGAGTATTTCAACCACTTAAGAAAAGCCAGGCTTCAGCAATATGTGAACCATGAAATTCCAGATATTCAAGTTGGTTTTAGAAAAGGCAGAGGAACCAGAGATCAAATTGCCAACATCTGCTGGATCATCAAAAAAGCAAGAAAGTTCCAGAAAAACATCTATTTCTGCTTTATTGACCATGAAAAAGCCTTTGAATGTATGGATCACAATAAACTGTGGAAAATTCTGGAATGCCAGACCACCTGACCTGCCTCTTGTGAAACCTGTATGCAGGTCAGGAAGCAACAGTTAGAACTGGACATGGAACAACAGACTGGTTCCAAATAGGAAAAGGAGTACGTCAAGGCTGTATATTGTCACCCTGCCTACTTAACTTATATGCAGAGTACATCATGAGAAATGCTGGGCTGGAAGAAGCACAAGCTGGAATCAAGATTGCCAGGAGAAATGTCAATAAACTCTGATATGCAGATTAGAACTGGACATGGAACAACAGACTGGTTCCAAATAGGAAAAGGAGTACGTCAAGGCTGTATATTGTCACCCTGCCTACTTAACTTATATGCAGAGTACATCATGAGAAATGCTGGGCTGGAAGAAGCACAAGCTGGAATCAAGATTGCCAGGAGAAATGTCAATAAACTCTGATATGCAGATGACACCACCCTTATGGCAGAAAGTGAAGAAGGACTAAAGAGCCTTTTTATGAAAGTGAAAGAGGAGAGTAAAAAAGCTGGCTTCAAACTCAACATTCAGAAAACTAAGATCAGGGCCTCTGGTCCCATCACTTCATGGGAAATAGATGGGGAAACAGTGGAAAGAGTGGCAGACTGTTTTTGGGGGCTCCAAAATCACTGCAGATGGTGATTGCAGCCATGAAATAAAAAGGCGCTTACTCCTTGGAAGAAAAGTTATGACCAACCTAGACAGCATTTTAAAAAGCAGAGATATTACTTTGTCAACAAAGGTCTGTCTAGTCAAGGCTATGGTTTTGCCAGTAGTCATGTATAGATGTGAGAGTTGGACTATAAAGAAAGCTGAGCCCTGAAGAATTGATGCTTTTGAACTGTGGTGTTGGAGAAGACTCTTGAGAGTCCCTTGGACTGCAAGGAGATCCAAACAGTCCATTCTAAAGGAGATTGGTCCTGGGTGTTCATTGGAAGGATGGATGTTGAAGCTGAAACTCCAGTACTTTGACCACCTGATGTGAAGAGCTGACTCATTTGAAAAGGCCCTGATGCTGGGAAAGATTGAGGGCAGGGGGAGAAGGGGATGACAGATGAGATGGTTGGATGGCATCACTGACTCAGCGGACATGAGTTTGGGTGAGCTCTGGGAGTTGGTGATGGACAGGGAGGGCTGGCGTGCTGCAGTTCATGGGATCACAAAGAGTCAGATGTGACTGAGCAACTGAACTGAACTGAAGAAAAGCTTGCAAAGTTCTCTTGATGGTTTTCTAAATTAAAAAGAAAAAAAAACTTCTGTGCTTAAGAATTTGAGAGTTGAGAATGTGGGGAGAAAGGAATGCATCTGCATAACAGAAGTTGAAGAAAATTCTTGCTTTTAAATCAAATCATGTTTGGAAAATTAATGACCATTTCTACCATCACACAATAGGCTTCCCTGGTGGCTCAGAGGTAAAGAATCCACCTGCCAATGCAGGAGACATGGGTTCCATCCTTGGGTTGGGAAGATCCCCTGGAGAAGGAAATGACAACCCAGTTCAGTATTCTTGCCTGGAAAATCCCATGGACAGAGAAGGCTAGTGGGCTACAGTCCATGGGGTTGCAAAGAGTCAGACACAAATGAGTGACTAAAAATCAGCAAAACCATCACATTAGCTTGATCTGTTAGTGACTGTCCAGAAAGGATAGTCTCAATTGTGACTTGAGAAAAGTACTTCAAAATTAGGAGCAAAGCCTCTTAGAAGAATGAGCTCTTGGGAGGAGGCCTTTGTTACTGGGGAGTCTTGATAAACCCCACAAATTAAGTTCAGTACTGGGGCCAAACATCAATATTTCACACTCTTCTGGCAACCTTGCCTTAGGAGGGCCCTTGATAAAGAATCTGTCAGAAAATTTGGAGGAAAAAGGGAATGATAGAAAAGAATGAGAATCATGTGGGCTGGAGTGCTGAGAAAGTTTTCTTGGCAGTGTGACATGTTTTAGTCTGAGTAGAGCAGGTGGAGAGAGATATAGAAATTTGAAAGAAGTGATCACCATGATCAGTAGATACCCTTTATCAGTTCAGTTCAGTTCAGTCGCTCAGTCGTGTCCGACTCTTTGCGACCCCATGAATGGCAGCACGCCAGGCCTCCCTATCCATCACCATCTCCCAGAGTTCACTCAGATTCACGTCCTTCGAGTCCGTGATGCCATCCAGCCATCTCATCCTCGGTTGTCCCCTTCTCCTCCTGCCCCCAATCCCTCCCAGCATCAGATACCCTTTATAGTTCTTCAGAAATAAGTTGTATTTTATAAATTTTCTAGCAATTAGACTTTTATTTACTTGTGATTCTCACTGTTACTGGGCCATAAGAATGTCAGCTTGAATCATGAAAGTTTGACTTCAGAGTAAATTCCACACATTACAATGATGATAGAGAAAATAGCAATGAAAGGATTCTAAATAACTACAAAATGTAAAGGATGATAATCATTCATTCATTCATTCATTCACTGATCAGATACTTACAAGCATCTACTATGTGTAACAGCTCTATGCTTGGCCCAAGGGGAAAACCAAGATTCAGTATGTGTAGAAAAACAGAATGAAGCAGGCAAAGGCTAATAGAGTTTTGCCAAGAAAATGCACTGGTCATAGCAAACACCCTCTTCCAACAACACAAGAGAAGACTCTACACATGGACATCACCAGATGGTCAATACCGAAATCAGGTTGATTACATTCTTTGCAGCCAAAGATGGAGAAGCTCTATATAGTCAGCAAAAAAAAAAAAAAAA
>SJYX01011095.1:5530-15541 GCA_006410675.1 Oreotragus oreotragus | reverse complement strand
GAAACACAAGCTGGAATCAAGATTGCCGGGAGAAATATCAATAACCTCAGATATGCAGATGACTCCACCCTTATAGCAGAAAGTGAAGAGGAACTAAAAAGCCTCTTGATGAAAGTGAAAGCGGAGAGTGAAAAAGTTTGCTTAAAAGTCATCATTCAGAAAACTAAGGTCATGGCATCTGGTCCCATCATTTCATGGCAAATAGATGCGGAAACAGTGGAAACAGTGTCAGACTTTGTATTTTGGGCTCCAAAATCACTGCAGATGGTGATTGCAGCCATGAAGTTAAAAGACGCTTACTCTTTGGAAGGAAAGTGATGACCAACCTAGATAGCATATTAAAAAGCAGGTACATTACCTTGCCAACTAAGATCTGTCTAGTCAAGGCTATGGTTTTTCCAGTGGTCATGTATGGATGTGAGAGCTGGACTGTGAAGAAAGCTGAGTGCCAAAGAGTTGATTGATGCTTTTGAACTGTGGTGTTGGAGAAGACTCTTGAGAGTCCCTTGGACTGCAAAGAGATCCAACCAGTCCATTCTAAAGAAGATCAGCCCTGGGTGTTCATTGAAAGGATGGATGCTGAAGCTGAAACTCCAGTACTTTGACCACCTGATGTGAAGAGCTGATTCATTTGAAAAGGCCCTGATGCTGGGAAAGATTGAGGGCAGGGGGAGAAGGGGATGACAGAGAATGAGATGATTGGATGGCATCACTGACTCAGTGGACATGAGTTTGGGTGAGCTCTGGGAGTTGGTGATGGACAGGGAGGCCTGGCGTGCTGCGATTCATGGGGTCACAAAGAATTGGACATTACTGAGCGACTGAACTGAACTGAACTGAACTGGGAAAAACAGATCATCAATTTGTAAAGACACGCAGATAATCCTTTTTTAACATTCAAATAATATACTGTTTAGGCTTCCCTGGTGGCTCAGGATGAGCTGCAAGATCTGATCCTTTGGTTGGGAAGATCCCCTGGAGGAGGGCATGGCAACACACTGCAGTATTCTTGCCTGGAGATTCCCATGGACAGAGGAGCCTAGTAGGCTATAGTCTCAAAGAGCTGAACACAACTGAGCAACAAACACTTTCACATTTTCACTTTTGATCTGAGTTTTAAGTGATTCTGATGCCACTGAAGTCTGAGAGCCACTATAGGAACAGTAGCCAAAGAGAGGCTGCATGAGTGGCCTAATGGACATCACATAACAAAAAATGAGTCACTGTGGGACTCTGTGTGGACAAAAGAAAATCATAGGGAAAAGAGAATGGATCTGATGGCAGAAGAAAACCTAGGAAAAAGCATAATCTCCACAGATTCCGCAGCTATAGTTTTTGCACAGGTACATCTACAAAATTATCATTTTTTCCTTAGGGATTCAGAATGGATCTTTGGGTCTCTTAGGACAAACTGGCCCATTTTGAGTCCTGGGCAGTAAATAGAGCTGCTCTGTATAAGATACTCTCAGGCCACAGACAGCATAATGAGAGCTCAAGCACATTTCACATGAGACCATGAATTATCTCCTAATTTCACTGAAACTGGTCAAGTACAGTGTTCCAGGAAAGGAAACACCAGCCCTGAAGCTGAATTGGACTCTTAATGTATTTTCTGAAATCTTTAATACTAAAGCCTGGTGAGGTGGATCTATAATTACCTGTATTAGTTGGCTAGGGCTCCCACAGACTGGGTGGCTTAAAAAAAACAGAAATTTATTGGCTCCCTGTTCTGGAGGTAGAAGTCTGAAATTAAGGAGTTGACAAAGTTGGCTCTTTTCTCAGGCTGTGAGGCAAGGATTTATCCCATCCTTCTCTCCTTGGCTTGCAGATGGCCATGCTTATGTTCACATGGTGCTTTCTCTGTATGTAGGCCTGTGTCTAAATTTCCCAGATATATATATGGGTGAGTCCCTTTGCAGTCCACCTGAAACAATCACAATATTGTTAATAGGCTATACTTGAGTATAAAATAAGAAGTGAAAGAAAAAAGTCCCCCTCCTATAAGGGCATCAGTGGCATCAGCTTGGGTCCACCCTAATAATCTCATTTAAACTTGATTGCATTTTAAGATCCTATTACCAAATAAGGTCACATTAGCAGATATTGTGAGTTAGGATTTCATCATACAAATTTTGTGTGGTGGTGGTGGTGGTGGGGGGGTATCATTCAATCCATAGCAGTATACCTATTTTCAAAATGAGAAGTTATATGACTCTTGCAAGGAAGTGGGTTGGCTGGGTGATGGCAAGGAAACCCAGAGCTCTCCACAAGATTGTGCTGGTTCCTATGCTTATAAAATATATTTTCTAGGGCTTGTCAAGCGGTCTGGATGTGCTAAAAGCCAGACCATTTACCCGGAGAAAGGGAGGGCAATGATGTAGAGGAATACGTAACATGCACACCAGGGTAAAAACATGTTTCACATTTGAAACTAGTTGAAGGATGTTGCCCACGACTTTGCTCAGTTGAATCGTGCCATCTATTTCTTTGGAGGGAAATCAGACGATGTGATAGGACTCCTATTTCTTTTCTACTGTATTAAACAGATGGCATCAAACAGCACGCTGAGAATATGATGCATATGGGGAGTTACCACAAGCCAGCATCCTTTTGATGAAAAAAAGAAATGTGGCACATAATTGAAGGAAATCATATAAAGATGAACAGAGAATGAAAGAACTGTTTCTAGTAATCTGGAACCAAAATGCCTTTGGCCTCTTTGTTCTCTAAATATTCACATTTGAGAGAGGACGGGTCTGATTTATGATACTGTACTAAATGTCCCTTTGTTAGGAAACAAGAGAAAAGAAATACTATATGTTAAACCTAAGTTTTAGAGCTGGGCATTAATGTCAAATTATATTCTGCATAGTTTGGATTGTTTAGTAATGAAAAATGAAAGAAAGAAGAAATGAGCATAAATTCTTATTTAGGAAATCGTAATGGTTCAGTTTTACTCATTAATTCCTTATTAGTGTTGTACAGTGGAGGTCTCTCACTAGCAAGAACCACTGTCTTCATAGAGAACTCATTTTCTCAGAACTTCCTACGACAAAAGCTGCTTCTCATAAAGCCTCTCTGTCTGAGCTTCTTGTGTCATTGGTGTGACTGCCTCTTGGCTTACCTTTCCATCTTCTCTTTTTTATGCTGATTGGTGGTTTTTCTTCTTTGGGCTCCTAAACTATACATTCTTTCCAAATTTTCTTATTAATAGCTTTGCCATAAGATTTTTAAGGCTAAGAATCTATCTCCTATTTCCTTAGCAATATACAGGCATACCTCATTTTATAATGCTTCCCAGATACTGTACTTTTTATGCACTGACGGTCTGTGCCAACCCTTCATGAAGCAAGTCTATTGACAGCATTTTTTTTTCCATCAGCATTTTCTACAGCATGTCTCTGTGTTAAGTTTTCGTAATTCGCATAACATTTCAAACCTTCCACCAGCAAAAAAAAATTGTGATTCTCAGAAGGTTCAGATGATGATAATATTTTTTAGCAATAAAGCATTTTAAAATTAAGGTATGTGCACTTTTTGAAACACTGTTGCACACTTAACAGCTTTTGTATCCACTGGGAAACCAATAAATTTTTGTGACTTCTTTTATTGAGATATTCACTTTATTGTGTCAGTTTATTGTGTTGGTCTGGAACTGAACACACAATATCTCTGAGGTGTGCCTGTACTTAGATGTGTTCAGCCTAAGCATCTTTGGACAGAATGTATTTCTATCTTCTCTTCCTGAGAAAGACTGGAAAGGAACAAGCATAATACTTACTGGGAAGCTCTATACCAAGGTCGCACGTGGGGAGCCCTATACCAAGGTCACAGGGCAAAAATCTCTGGAGCTGATTAAGCCCCATAGGAACTATTTCCATGAGCCTCAAGATTCAAACCTGTCAGTTCCCTGACCCCAAATTAGGTCAAATACCTACCCTATAACATCCTAACCAATCACCTAATGCCACCATTCCAGTAGGAATTTTCACTATCTTGAGGTTATAAAAATTGTCTGAAAGTCGCTCAGTTGTGTCCGATTCTTTGGACCTCATGGACTACATAGTGAATTAATATTTGGTTTATAAAATAGATACCATAGCCCATAAACCATAAATACTTTGGAAATATGTTGNTGAGGTTATAAAAATTGTCTGAAAGTCGCTCAGTTGTGTCCGATTCTTTGGACCTCATGGACTACATAGTCCACGGAATTCTCCGGGCCAGAATACCCAAAACCATGTTGCTTCGTACTTAAGGAAAATTTTAATTTCTTTCTCCATCACTTTTAAATCCCTTATCTCTAAGAATATATGTATACACCATTCTATCATTCCTACATACCGTTCTAGTGTGGGAGTGAAAGTGAAAGTCACTCAGTTGTGTCTGACATTTTGTGACCCCACAGACTATTCAGTCCATAGCCGTTCCCTTCTCCAGGGGATCTTCCCAACCCAGGGATTGAACCGAGGTCTCCTGCATTGCAGGCAGATTCTTTACCAGCTGAGCCACCAGGGAAGCCCAAGAATACTGGAGTGGGTAGCCTATCCCTTCAGGGGATCTTCCCGACCTAGGAGTTAAACCGGAGTCTGCTGTATTGCAGGTAGATTCTTTACCAGCTGAGCTACCAGGGCTGCTGCTGCTGCTGCTAAGTCGCTTCAGTCGTGTCCGACTCTGTGTGACCCCATAGACGGCAGCCCACCAGGATCCCCTGTCCCTGGGATTCTCCAGGCAAGAACACTGGAGTGGGTTGCCATTTCCTTCTCCAATGCGTGAAAGTGAAAAGTGAAAGGGAAGTCGCTTAGTCGCAGCTCTACAAAAATTGTCAACTAGCCTGCAAAGGAGTTCCACTCTCACTTGAGCTGGCCTGCTGTTCTAACAGTGTCTCCTACTCTAATAAACTTCATTCTCCTTTCATTCTGCCTCAGGTCTGGAAATTCTTTTCCAACCTGCACTCAGACCAGGAAGTCGCAGCTCTACAAAAATTGTCAACTAGCCTGCAAAGGAGTTCCACTCTCACTTGAGCTGGCCTGCTGTTCTAACAGTGTCTCCTACTCTAATAAACTTCATTCTCCTTTCATTCTGCCTCAGGTCTGGAAATTCTTTTCCAACCTGCACTCAGACCAGGACAGTTACCACTGCCTCCAGGTCAATTGCTAAGTCTAAAGGAAATGCATATTACTGAACTGCCCCAGGACTATAGGAAGGTGAAGACCATGGGAACTTCAAGGCTGAACTATGCTCAACTTTGTACTCTTAGGCTGGCCTAGAGTCTTTGAGCTCTACATCCAGGCTTATCCATTACAGATCCCTTCCTTCACATTTTTTTCTAAGATAGGAAGGGTGCAATTTATCCAGTGTTTTGGTGAAGAAAGATTCACCTCCAGGAAGCTGGACTTTTTTGGGATACTGTGAGAGATCCCCATTGGATCAACTTGGAGAGTGAGGCATAATTGTAGGAATTCTTTGGACCTCATGGACTACATAGTGAATTAATATTTGGTTTATAAAATAGATACCATAGTCCATAAACCATAAATACTTTGGAAATATGTTGCAAGAGTAGAAAGGGACTTTCCATATAAATTGAAATGTTGCCCTTTGTACATTACTAATTGTTTTGCTATATTCCTTTTCCTCCTTCCTTCCTGCACCACCCCCCACCAAGTTCCACTTAAATGACAAAGAAACACTTAGAATTGCTCCCTGGAAGAAAAGTTATGACAAACCTAGATAGCATATTAAAAAGCAGAGATATTACTTTGCCAACAAAGGTCTGTCTAGTCAAAGCTATGGTTTTTCCAATAGTCATGTATGGATGTGAGAGCTGGACCATAAAGAANGATCCCCTGTCCCTGGGATTCTCCAGGCAAGAACACTGGAGTGGGTTGCCATTTCCTTCTCCAATGCGTGAAAGTGAAAAGTGAAAGGGAAGTCGCTTAGTCGCAGCTCTACAAAAATTGTCAACTAGCCTGCAAAGGAGTTCCACTCTCACTTGAGCTGGCCTGCTGTTCTAACAGTGTCTCCTACTCTAATAAACTTCATTCTCCTTTCATTCTGCCTCAGGTCTGGAAATTCTTTTCCAACCTGCACTCAGACCAGGACAGTTACCACTGCCTCCAGGTCAATTGCTAAGTCTAAAGGAAATGCATATTACTGAACTGCCCCAGGACTATAGGAAGGTGAAGACCATGGGAACTTCAAGGCTGAACTATGCTCAACTTTGTACTCTTAGGCTGGCCTAGAGTCTTTGAGCTCTACATCCAGGCTTATCCATTACAGATCCCTTCCTTCACATTTTTTTCTAAGATAGGAAGGGTGCAATTTATCCAGTGTTTTGGTGAAGAAAGATTCACCTCCAGGAAGCTGGACTTTTTTGGGATACTGTGAGAGATCCCCATTGGATCAACTTGGAGAGTGAGGCATAATTGTAGGAATTCTTTGGACCTCATGGACTACATAGTGAATTAATATTTGGTTTATAAAATAGATACCATAGTCCATAAACCATAAATACTTTGGAAATATGTTGCAAGAGTAGAAAGGGACTTTCCATATAAATTGAAATGTTGCCCTTTGTACATTACTAATTGTTTTGCTATATTCCTTTTCCTCCTTCCTTCCTGCACCACCCCCCACCAAGTTCCACTTAAATGACAAAGAAACACTTAGAATTGCTCCCTGGAAGAAAAGTTATGACAAACCTAGATAGCATATTAAAAAGCAGAGATATTACTTTGCCAACAAAGGTCTGTCTAGTCAAAGCTATGGTTTTTCCAATAGTCATGTATGGATGTGAGAGCTGGACCATAAAGAAAGCTGAGTGCCAAAGAATTGATACTTTTGAACCGTGGTGTTGGAGAAGACTCTTGAGTCCCTTGGACTGCAAGGAGATCCAACCAATCTTACAGGAAATCAGTCTTGAATATTCATTGGAAGGACTGATGCTGAAGCTGAAACTCCAACACTTTGGCCACCTGTTGTAAAGAACCAACTTATTGGAAAAGACCCTGATGCCGGGAAAGATTGAAGGCAGGAGGAGAGGGGATGACAGAGGATGAGACAGTTGGATGGTGTCACCGACTTGATGGACATGAGTTTGAGCAGGCTTCGAAAGTTGGTGATGGACAAGAAAGCCTGTCATGCTGCAGTCCATGGGATCGCAGAGTTAGACACAATTGAGCAACTGAACTGAACTGATACTTAGAATAGGAGGACTCAGGAAAGTTTACATAATAAGGGGATTCTTGCCCAGGTCCTGTATACTCCAAGTATATAGGTAATTTCCCAGTCCACAGTTAAATAGGGCCTAGCCTAAGGAGCTACAGTTCATGGAGTCATGAAGAGTCAGACACAGCTGAGTGACTGAGCGTGCATACACACACACACACACACACACACACACACACAGAGTTCTTTAAGAGCACCTTCTCAAATAGCAGACATCAGGATTTCTCATTCCAGTTATTCACAAGCATTGGCCCAGGGCCTTGCTCTGTACTGTACACTATGCTTAGGGATCCCCTGCCTTTAGCATTGCTGCAGAGGAGCTCAATTTCTCTGAAAAAGAGCTAAATTTGTCCCAAAGCTTGCATTAGCAGCTCTTCAGGACTAATTGTATAGCAAAGCAATGAGGAAAACTTAAGTATTTTAATCGAGACATTAGTATCATTTCCATAAACTCAATGTACATTCTAAGTTCTCATTAATTTAGCAACAAGGTATAAATATAAATGCAATTGTAGAAAAATATACTAATTCTGCTAATTTATGTATGCAGAAAAACAAATCTAAAATAATTGCTCTCTGAGTTAAATTTCAAGCCAAAGTTTCATTATATCCTCTATAATTACATTTCTTGGCCATTCTATTCTCCTTCTTATGTAACCTCCTAAATAAACCAGTTTCCATGCACATGAATTGCATAATGTTAAAAAAAAAAGTACAATTAGAAGACGATTTGGACGAGGCTGCCAAAAATCTGGATTAGTTATCATGTTAGGTTTTCCAAACTCCTTTTCTAGCACCTTCTCTGCTATCAGAGTGCTTTGAGTTGGATGAAATTCANATAAACCAGTTTCCATGCACATGAATTGCATAATGTTAAAAAAAAAAGTACAATTAGAAGACGATTTGGACGAGGCTGCCAAAAGTCTGGATTAGTTATCATGTTAGGTTTTCCAAACTCCTTTTCTAGCACCTTCTCTGCTATCAGAGTGCTTTGAGTTGGATGAAATTCAGATCATACTTTCAGCATCCATACTCTGCATCTTCCCAAAGATGTGACTCATTAGTCTTTCCAAATTATCATCTACATGCCCTTCTGTGATTTTATTCCATGGTTATTCACCTTTTTAATATAGAGAGTACATAGGGGAAAACTGTCTTGACTAAATAGATTAGGCCGGAGTTCTTCATGTTTGTTTTCTAAGGGTGTTCACCAACCATGCATCTGGCAAAGGACGCTGCTGCCGTTACTAGGTCACTTCAGTCATTTCTCTGTCCAACCCCATAGACGGCAGCCCACCAGGCTCTTCTGTTCCTGGGATTCACCAGGCTCCTCTGTCCCTGGGATTCTCCAGACAAGAATACCGGAGTGGATTGCCATTTCCTTCTCCAGTGTATGAAAGAGAAAAGTGAAAGTGAAGTTGCTCAGTCTGTCTGACTGTTAGCGACCCCATGGACTGCAGCCCACCAGGCTACTCCGTCCATTGGATTTTCCAGGCAAGAGTACTGGGGTGGGGTGCCATTGCCTTCCCCGCTTCTTAGGTAAGCTGAAATAAACACATGCAGAACCAGTAAGGACTGGAATGATTCCAGAATAGCCCATCTTTTGTTGGCTCATCATGAAGAGATGGACTATGCAAAATAAATATTAGTTCCCATTAGAGAGTCAATCAATTAGCCTAGAGTGAATTAAGTTTTGGTCAACAAGGCATTTGGAATTTTCCACATGTATAAACTTTTCATTCTTGGGGGCATAGAAAATCTCCTGTGTCAAAGTCTATTCTTAATGTTGAAGTCTTTCAGAAAAATGAGAGAGAGAGAAAGGAAGAAAGAAGAAAGACATATTAACTCCAACAAAATAAAAAGGCATGAGGTTATCCAGGTGGTCCAAGAATTTAATTTCCAGTGTCAACACTGAATAATGGGCTCAGAATCCAATGAGCCACTGATTAGTCTCTGACCCATGCATTTTTAATAACAGCAAGTGTCCCAGACGTACCTTTCATTTCCCTGGACCAAACTTCTCCTGCCACCATCAGGACAGAGGCTATTTGATTGAGGTGATATCAACATGGAATTTATTCCCCAATCAGGAGTAGTGCACAGCAGGTAAACCAAGTCTCAGCATGCTAGTAGAAGCCTCAGTTTCCTTCTAAAAGCTTCCCATCCAACTATTTCTATTGAGGTCATCACTCTTATTTGCTTGGTTTTTTTTTGGTTTTGTATCGTTAATTTCAAATTAGGAGGCAATGTGCATTACTATATCACAATTCCACCTTGGTCACAGCTGGTTGGGGCAAAGAGAGTCAGCTTTTTCACATTTGGCCAACATGTAGACCAACTAGAAGGTTATGAGATGGGCTTACTCAAAAGTTCTGTCATGAGGATGAAAATGACACACCATACCAATCAGATCTTCTCACTCACAACTCTGAATGTAGGAGAGAGAGGTAAGTTTTTAGTCAAAAGAAGAAGAAATGTGTGCAAGAAAGGACAGCTCATGAAGTGCTGGAGTCTGGAGAAGAGGCAGAGGGAATCATGCTGTTGGAACAGCTCTAATCCTCAGGGGCATCTTGGTTCTCAAGCTCCTGTGCCATGCAGCCTTGTTGTAGGGTGATTCCCACAGTGCCTTGGGCCTTGGCACAGTCAATAACTTATTGTATTCTTGGTGGTGGTGTGTTTCAGTCACTAAGTCATGTCTGGCTCTTACAACCCAATGGACTGTAGGCCACCAGACTTCTCTGTGAATCGGATTTCCCAGGCAAGAATAGTGGAGTCAGTTGC
>SJYX01011094.1:616887-630819 GCA_006410675.1 Oreotragus oreotragus | reverse complement strand
GAAGAGTTGACTCATTGGAAAAGACTCTGATGCTGGGAGGGATTAGGGGCAGGAGGAGAAGGGGACGGCCGAGGATGAGATGGCTGGATGGCATCACGGACTCGATGGATGTGAGTCTGAGTGCACTCCGGGAGATGGTGATGGACAGGGAGGCCTGGCGTGCTGCGATTCATGGGGTCGCAAAGAGTAGGACACGACTGAGCGACTGAATTGAACTGAACTCACCATGAATTGTGACAGTATTAAAGTGTGTGTTCTAAACCTTAAGAATCTGAAAATTCCATTCCAATAGCTCTTGCTTGGAATACATTTTCTAATGTTATAAAGAATCTGTTACGTGAAACTTTAAAAAATGTGTCTGTGAAAGGTGGATAATTTTTAGTTCTTTTTTTTTTTTCCCTCCAGTCTAATGAAGTGAACAAGAGGGCTAGGAGTCATTTTCTATTTTAAAATACTCTAAGTATAACTTGTCTTCCACTAAATTGCCCAATAAATGAACATCTTAAGCTTACATCTTCCTGAATAAAAGTTCTCAACAGGAAACAATACAATACTAAAAATCTAGTTAATACATATAAGCTTAAAGCATTTATACAGGAAAAATAGGGAAAGGACTCATTTTATTTTCAGGAATGAAACATTATTACAGAACTCTGTTCAACCTCAAGTCTAAAGATACAATAACATGGTCATTTAAAGCACATATAGAGTTAAAATACAATCCAGTATACCAGATCCATTAACATAACATTTCTACTGGTTCTATAGATAATGAAAATTTCCTATTATACTCACACTGGCCTTTATTACATACCTTTTTATGAACACAATCATTTCACAGTCCATTTGGTTTGATTTTGGCCAGGAGACCAATAACAAGTGGTTCTTTATTCCCAGAAACATCTCCATCCTTAATTCAAATGAAGAGCTCATGTTCCCAAGTACATAGCATAAAATTATTGAAGATTTCAGAAGCGTGTGGCTTTAACTTCTGACTGTGAGGCCTCAGAAAATATTTTATCAAGTTATGCTTCAACCACTAAAACTTTTAAAATTAAAATGTGAGTGATGAAAGAAATAAAAATAAAACCTCATATCATAGTCAGGTACCAAAGCTGAATTTTGAAAATCAGAAAATACCATTAAGTGCAAATACTCTGTGTTTACATTCTATTTACATACTCCCTTGCAGACTACAATTTTGCCTCCCAAAAGAGTCTACACCCACTTGATTGCTACCTTTCCTCCTTGCTCCTGACCCCTTATGATAATAGTTTCACTAAAACAGTAAATTTCCTCAGTTTTTCCCATCCATACTTCCAGACTCATCTTCCCTTTTTCTCTTTGTTGAATACTGAGTATAACTTAGCAGATAAATGCCTATTGTCTGCCCCTACTTTAAACTCCCTCCAGTGTTTTAATATACTTTTAATGCTAATATGCATATCGACAAAGTATTCCCTATTAGAAATGGACTCCATATTTCCTTCTATGCTAATTTGCAGGTAGTTTATCTTCTTTCCATTTTGTGAGACCCAGAATCATTATCTTGATATGTATCTGTGACATGATACCTTAAAAATCACTCAACTTGGCTCACAGCATGTAAAATAAGTGGAGGACCCCACCCCATCCCTCATCACATCCCAGACTTGCCCTCTGCCTTAGACAGTTTCAACAAATTATAAAAGTTTGAAAAGGAACGACTATGAATTCTCAAAAAAACATTTAAAGGTAGCCAATAAAATCTATAAAAATGCATCAGGAATCTATGCCACAGAACTGCAGGCTAGAAATCACAAAGAAATGTGCTCTTGCCTTTGTCATAGGTGAGTTTTACAGGCTTTCAACACCTTATCTGGAATCACTTCACTCTTCTCAAGGAAGTGCTGAGAGGCCCACACCTTGCTCAACTGCTTTCTCCTCCTAAATCCATATGCAGGCCGTTTGGTCCTTCTATCTGAAGAGAATGAGTGAGCTGAAATCTTTTGTGAGATCCTAAGAAAAGAAAAGCATGCTACTCTCCCCCAAAAGTTAACCAACTCAGGGGTTTCATTATGTTTTCATTTGAGAAAAGTGCAGTAAAACAACTCAGGCCTGGGGGACAAGAATAATATCTTATATCTCTTTGATGTGCTCACACAATCTAATACTGTGCCAGCGTGCAGCGTTCAGTCAAAAAGACGAATGGCATACAAACTACTCGAGAGCATAATCTAAAGTGCATGGCATTCCGCTATGGCCATGGTCTCTGATGCCTCCTGTATTGTGTGGCCAAAGACTACCACTGCCACAGAAGGGAAAACCATCAGTTTAAAAAAAATGAAACAATTATTTACATTTTAAATCTCATGTCAGGAATGCACACTTAACTCACAAATGGGTTCAGAATTTTTCTTTAACAGATTAAAAAATTTCCATACCTTTCCACATAGATGTACATACACCTACACAGCATAGGTGGACAAGATGTAAGCTGACAGCTCTCTCAGAAAGTAAAAACAAATCATCTCCCATGGTAGAATATCCCCGATAATTTCTGTTTTGAGAGACTTTGTATAAAAGCTAGATGTCTAGTACAAGTTTATCTTTTCTGTAAGGATTCTGTGATGTATTTCATTTTTACAGTGTTGTTGAATGTCTCTTCAATAATATCTTTGTGTTAAGATGTCAACCACAAAGGAAGGAAGTTAATAGAACATTATATGGGAAACTTTGGTGTATTGAAAGTCAAGATAGTTTGTTCTTCTCAGGGGTCTGGCATTGAAAAGCTTTTCCCCCACAGAAAACAGTTTTTACTGAGTCTGAACAGTTCAGTGGAAATCTGTCACCAGTTAGCCTTGGGGGTATGTTCTCCATCACCCAGTCATGCATAACTCTTTGCAACCGCATGGACTACAGTCCACCAGGCTCCTCTGACCAGTTCTCCAGGCAAGAATACTGGAGTGGGTTACCATTTCTTCCTCCAGGGGATCTTCCTAAGCCAGGGACTGAATCTGCATCTCTGGCAAATCCTGCATTGGCAAGCAGGTTCTTTCCCATTGACCCACATAGGAAGCCTATCCAGTTAGCCTTACTGCACAACAATTTTCTACATGCACATTCTTTCTGCTTCACTCCTCCTGTGACTCCCCCTTTTATCTGCAGAGTTTATCAATATAAAGAAAATCCCTAACTCAAATACAGCAATAGTAATGACTGTTGACAGTTATTACTTCTTTATATGGCACCTCACATTGTTCCAGTTCAAATCTCTCATTGAAAATGCGTTGAATACTCACAACTACATCATTAATAAATAGTATTAGAGTTGCAGTGATCCATACTGTGTGGTTTTGATGAAGTCTGGATTTCTAATGCCACTAGAGTCATAGGCAGATTTTGACCTTAGATCACTCAATTCTGAGCCAGTGTGCTTGCCTTTGTCTTGTAATTCTAGTACATACAATTTTACCTCTAAAATTTTATAGATTTGCCTCTCTTGAGACAAGCTTTTCATCATCTATCCAAGTACTTTCTTTTATGCGTTAAATCATATCCTAGGACATCCCACAACACCAGCTGCAACTTGAATTCTTGCTTCTGTGTCAAAGTGGCCAATTTTTACTTTTACCCTAATATTTCTGAGTTCTAGTTCATTTCCCTGATATATTTGTAGTTGTTAGCAAGCTTTGTTGTTTTCAAGTAGGGTTCCTGACATGTTAATAGGTAACCAACAAACATAATTTACTTAAAGTAAAATTAGAATAAAATAGATTATTTGGAAAATAAATAAAGTGTAGCCTATTTTGGAATCTAAAACTTTCAACATTTAAATAAATATTTTTCCCTTCTATGTTCTGCTGCTATCAATTTTGTGGCTTTTGTCTATAATGTTCTGTTGATTTTCATCTAATCCCTATAACAACTATTTTATCTTCCTTGTTATAAGCCATCTGGCCTTTGAATTTTTAGTTATTGTTGCATATTATGAGCCTCACTCAGTATTCCCAGATGACACTTTACTTTGCTTTTAGTGCATTCATTTTTCCCGTCAGTAAAATAATTATTTTAACAGGAACAGGTGGATCAAAATTGTGATCTTTATCTCTTGTGCTAAAATTATATATAAACCTGCAGGTTAAAAGCTATGTTACAAATTTCAAAAATCTAGTTAGCTCTAGTTTCTAAATGTTATCATGTTTTTCAGTTCAGTTTAGTTCAGTCGCTCAGTCGTGTTCGAATCTGCAGCCCCATGGACTGCAGCACACCAGGCTTCCCTGTCCATCACCAACTCCTGGAGCTTACTCAAACTCATGTCCATAGAGTCGGTGATACCATCCAACCATCTCATCCTCTGTCATCCCCTTCTCCTCCCACCTTCAATCTTTCCCAGCATCAGGGTCTTTTCCAGTGAGTCAGTTCTTTGCATCAGGTGCCCAAAGTACTGAAGTTTCAGCTTCAGCATCAGTCCTTCTGATGAATATTCAGGACTGATTTCCTTCAGGATTGGCCGGTTGGATCTCCTTGCAGTCCAAGGCACTCTCAAGAGTCTTCTCCAACACTATAGTTCTAAAGCATCAATTCTTCAGTACTCAGCTTTCTTTATAGTCCAACTCTCATATCCATACATGACTACTGGAAAAGCCATAGATTTGACTAGATGGATCTTTGTTGGCAAAGTAATGTCTCTGCTTTTTAATATGTTGTCTAGGTTGGTCATAGCTTTTCTTTCAAGGAGCTAGGGTCTTTTAATTTCATGGCTGCAGTCACGATCTGCAGTGATTTTGGAGCCCCCCAAAATAAAGTCTGTCACTGTTTCCATTGTTTCCCCATCTATTTGCCATGAAGTGATGGGACCAGATGCCATGATCTTAGTTTTTTGATGTTGAATTTTAAGCCAGCTTTTTCACTCTCTTCTTTCATCAAGTGGTTCTTTAGTTTCTCTTCACTTTCTGCCATAAGGGTGGTATCATCTGAGTATCTGAGGTTATTGATATTTTTTACCAGAAATCTTGATCCTAGTTTGTACTTCATCCAGCCTGGCATTTTGCATCACATTTTTAGAAGCTTTCTA
This sequence comes from Oreotragus oreotragus, assembly GCA_006410675.1. NCBI lineage: Eukaryota > Metazoa > Chordata > Mammalia > Artiodactyla > Bovidae > Oreotragus > Oreotragus oreotragus. The sequence goes on along the minus strand of SJYX01011094.1, from coordinate 625,763 downwards.
AGTCTTTCACGCCTTCTCTTTTCCTCTCTCCCTCCTGCCTTTTTTTAATCCTCTCCTTTCTTTTTCCTGTCAATAATATTTATTGAACCTTTATTTTGTACCAATAACATACTAGATATTGATGATATGGCTGGAATTAAAACAAGCACCCTCACTGGCCTTACAAGCTATTGAAATGTGTTGACCTATTTTTTAAGTGTTAGGGTCTAATTTGGGAATGCTTTTATATTGCTTATAAACCCATTGGCTTAAAGTAAAGCTAAAAGTATAACAGACTCAAATCCCAATCAGATCATGTTGGAATCCTTCTTTTCTTTTTGTAAGATGAGGGCTATATTTTTCCCAGTAATCTCTGTCTCTGCCAGTCATTCTAAATTGGCTACCATTTCCCGACAGTCTCTGCCATCTTTTTGGTCCAGCAGCGTTTCTGATCCAATTTTTTTTTTCAGTTTTATTGAGAAATAATTGTCACAGATCATGTATATGTCTAAGACATATAGCATGATGGCTTGATTTTCACATTTTGTGAAATTATTACCATAGTAGATTCAGCTAATAGCAGTCTTCTCATATAGATACAATAAAAAGAAAAGAAAGAAGAAAAAACTTTTTCCTTGGAATCCATTTTAAGATTACTGTCTTAACTTTCCTATGTATCATACAGCAGTGTTAGCTAGAGTCATCATGTCATCCATGACGTCTCTAGTATTTATTTATCTTATAACTGGAAGTTTGTAACATTTGACCACCTTCCTCCAATGTCCCCTCATGCAACCCACTGGCTCTGAGATTCAGGTTCTACACACACAATGGTCACAAGGGTGAGGAGGGGTGCGCAAAGCTATGCCTCTCTACCAGCAGGATGAGACCCTTATTTTTCATACATAAATGATCTCTGATAGCCCAGCCTTGCTCCTAAGAGCCTATAACTTCAAGAAATGGGCTACTTTTATTTGTCTGCTCTTAGGTATGTTTGTGTATGCTCATTTGTATCCAATCCTCTGGGGCCGCATGGGCTGTAGTCTGCCAGGCCCCTCTGTCCAGAGAATTTTCCAGGCAAGAATACTAAGTGGGTGGTCATTTTCTACCTACTCCAGAGGATCTTCCCAATCTAGGGATCTCACCCGTGTCTCTTGTGTCTCCTGCACTGGCGGGTGGATTCTTTACCACCAGCGCCGCCTGAGAAGCCCTGCTCCAGGCTAATGGTGTCCTTGATTATATCATTGAAAACATATCTTCCTTCCTTCAACCTGCAAATCATCCTTACTTGGCAGCTTCTGATTTTCTTTGCAACTGTAAAAATGGAATGACTATGTGCTTTCTTTTTGCAAAGGCTGGAAGCCAGAAGAAAGGCAGGAGTTCAAAAAACTGTGGATTGCTTTGGCAAGCCAAGCAGACAGCTGTTAACTGGAGTTCCACAGGACTAGCCAGGGATGTCAGTGGCTGACTCTGGCATCTGTGTTATGAATGACGTCTTGGGATAAAATTGCCCTTCTAGTGTCTTGGCAGCTTAAGACATCTCAGACTGAGATGAAAACATGGCTCTCACTGCCTCAATGAGTGGCTAGAATATTTTGGACCTACTTGAGCCAGTATGAGATTTATACACATTCCTGGATTTTCAACCCAGCTTCGAATTGATATTCGACACCCAAGAAGTAGAGACTTATGATGAAAAACATCTTTAATTGGTTCAAAGCTACCAAGTTCCATTGCCGGTGAAGAAAAGAGTATTTTTAGAGGATTTTTCTGATCTTTCATCTGCTTGTGACTGCTTTTCCTAATCAAAAGTAGCAATGTAAGAGTCTTTCTTGTTTGTGTTTGAAACAGAGTACTAATCTTTAGAGGCAAGCAGAAGGAAATTACTCTTTTCACTGGCAATAGCTGTTTAAATTTCAAAGATTATATTAAAAGATGTGTCCTTATTCTGTTTACACATTCTAATCCATTCCAGTAGCAGCTTGGATATTATACCACAGGGTTTTTTTTGTTTTGTTTTGTTTTTTTAACAGAGATGTAGACTCAGGATGCTCAGTTTACAAGATGTGGAAACAATGATTGCTATTAGGACACGTCTGAAAGTGGGGCAGGAGACGAATAGGTGAATTAAGCCACCATATGCCCAGTCAATTAGGTAAAACCCTGGCACATTAGAAAATGCTTATCTGATTTAAATAGGAAATGTTTCACCCAAGAATACAAAGAAATGAAAATAGAAGTTAAATCATATATTGCTGACTAGTTACAGCTCAAATGCTTTACAACTATGGCATTAAAAACATTATTTTAGGAAAAGCAAACTTTTCTGAAATTGACAATTCAGAAAAGTTTTTTTACATAGAGGGCTTGTTGAAAACCTCATTCACACACACATATATATGTATGTGTATATATGTACATAATTATATATGTACAAATATATTTCACTGCCAAAGTATAAACTTCTAGAAGGACTAGATAGTATGTTTGGAAAGACCGTGATAAAATGAAGAGTGAGTGCCTTCTACGTATTCTACATTTGTAGTTAAAATTGCATATCTTAAGGAAAAGAGTTAAAAGATTATTTTTTTTTAGTCAGGAAAAACCTGTAGATTTTCTCTCTGACATCAGTTTTATGTGGAAAAGAAAATGGCATTTAAAGATTTTAAAATATTTGTTGTTTATATACACCATTGTTTTGCTGTCGTTTAGTTGCTGAGTCGCATCCGATTCTTTTGTGATCCCATGGACGGTAGCCCATCAGCCTCCTCTCTCTAATGGGATTTCCCAGGCAAGAATACTGGAGTGGGTTGCCATTTCCTTCTCCAGGGGATCTTCCTGACCCAGAGATTGAACACATGTTCCCTGTATTGGCAAGCAGATTCTTTACCACTGAGCCACCAGGGAAGTCCAACTATATATACCATATATATATATATATACACACACACACCATATATATACAAACATATACCATATATATATATTCCTCATAGTTTTTATTTATTCTCAATTTTTTTTTGTAATAAGTAAACAAATATGACTGAAGTTTTATTTACATGAAAGACAGCTTAGGTCCACTGCAAGGCCTACTCTTATGATGGATGATTGCTGTGTAGAAGTAAGATGACTCATGCCTTGATTGTTTATTTAGGAATGAGAAGTACAGCACTTACATATGTCTGCTATTCCAGACAGAACTGAGAGCAAACATTTCAGTAATGTCTTTGTCTGATAATCTGCACTGTCAACTGTGCAGTCAGGGCTGTGCAGCCACACTGGCTAGTGATCAGGAAAGGAAGACAGAAATGCAGGGATCCATTTGAGATCACAACCTTTCCACTGGTCAGTATAAACTCTGCTCTCCTGGGTTATCCACAAACCACACGTGATTAAGTGCAAAGCAAACACCCTCTGGCCAGCTGTACTTTACATACAGTAGAATTAATAGAGGGAAAATTCATAACCACAATTATAACACTGGCAGTCAGTCTGACTAATAAAATTTTCTAAACTGCTAACTTAAAATACTAAGAAATAAATTTTTATGTTTTACATATATATGACATATCACTAATACTCATTTTCATGTTTTATTGTTGGAAGGAATGATGCTAAAGCTGAAACTCCAGTACTTTGGCCACCTCATGTGAAGAGTTGACTCATTGGAAAAGACTCTGATGCTGGGAGGGATTGGGGGCAGGAGGAGAAGGGGATGACAGAGGATGAGATGGCTAAATGGAATCATGACTCGATGAATGTGAGTCTGAGTGAACTCCAGGAGTTGATGATGGACAGGGAGGCCTGGTGTTCTGTGATTCATGGGGTCGCAAAGAGTTGGACATGACTGAGAGACTGAACTGAACTGTGTTGTATGAGACTCTTAAATATCATAATAGTATGGTATTAGTTTTTAAGGATTTTCAAACAATATCTTGAAATATCTTTAATCAGTCAAGATGGATGCTCAAAGATTAGCCATTCTAATATATGTCTATATAATGTTCATATCAATTTTAATATGAGCTAAAAAGCATATGCAGGTCAGGAAGCAACAGGTAGAACTGGACACGGAACAATAGACTGGTTCCAAATAGGAAAAGGAGTACGTCAAGGCTGTATATTGTCACCTTGCTTATTTAAATAATATACAGAATACATTATGGAGAAACGCTGGGCTGGAAGAAGCCCAAACTGGAATCAAGATTGCCGGGAGAAATATCAATAAACTCAGATATGCAGATGACACCACCCTTATGGCAGAAAGTGAAGAGGAACTAAAAAGCCTCTTGATGAAAGTGAAAGAGGAGAATGAAAAAGTTGGCTTAGAGCTCAACACTCAGAAAACAAAGATCATGGCATCTGGTCCCATCACTTCATGGGAAATAGATGGGGAAACAGTGGAAACAGTGTCAGACTTTATTTTGGGGGGCTCCAAAATCACTGCAGATGGTGACTGCAACCATGAAATTAAAAGATGCTTACTCCTTGGAAGGAAAGCTATGACCAACCTAGATAGCATATTCAAAAGCAGAGACATTACTTTGCCAACAAAGGTCCATCTAGTCAAGGCTATGGTTTTTCCTGTGGTCATGTATGGATGTGAGAGTTGGACTGTGAAGAAAGCTGAGCTCCGAAGAATTGATGCTTTTGAACTGTGGTGTTGGACAAGACTCTTAAGAATCCCTTGGACTGCAAGGAGATCCAGCCAGTTCATTCTAAAGGAGATCAGTCGTGGGTGTTCATTGGAAGGACTGATGCTAAAGCTGAAACTCCAACACTTTGGCCACTTCATGCGAAGAGTTGACTCATTGGAAAAGACTCTGATGCTGGGAGGGATGGGGGACAGGAGGAGAAGGGGACAACAGAGGATGAGATGGCTGGATGGTATAACTGACTCGATGGACATGAGTTTGAGTGAACTCCGGGGGTTGGTGATGGACAAGGAGGCCTGGCGTGCTGCGATTCATGGGGTCACAAAGAGTCGGACATGATTGAGCAACTGAACTGAACTGAAAGTTGTTTTGCAGTTTGGAAGAAAGCACTAATCTTTGGAGGCAGAAAGTTGCCATTTTCTTTAGCACTTTTATGTGTATTTGATGTTTGCATTAGTCATTTTTATATGTTAGCTTATCTCCCAGATTAAAGATATATCATATTTGCCAGTTTTCATTCAGTTCAGTAGCTCAGTCATGTCCGACTCTTTGCGACCCCATGAATCGCAGCACGCGAGGCCTCCCTGTCCATCGCCATCTCCCAGAGTTCACTCAAACTCACATCCATCCAGTCGGTGATGCCATCCATCCACCTCATCCTCTGTCGTCCCCTTCTACCTGTCTCTTATACACATCTAGATGTGTATAAGAGACAGCCTCAGCACAGTGTGTGCTTTTAGTTGGATTGTCACTTATCTGTCACACCTACACCTTACCCCTGAATCAGAGCATTTTTCTGCAAGGCTGGTCAGTAGGACTTGGAATGATCTGTTTTAGAACTTAGGTCAAAACGGGAATTATGGTAATCAGGAGCATGGTTTCATTAACATCACAGCCTAACCAATTTTTCTGATTCATCTTAAAATGTTATTCAACCATAACTTATTGAAAAATAAAGACAAATTTATCTTTTATAAAAACATGGGAATTTAGAGCTGCAAAGCAATTTAGATACAATCTAGTTTAGATCATATCTAGTTAGATGTGATCATGGCTTTTATGATCTAGTTTATCAAACTATATGTGATCTAGTTTATCAAACTAGATGTGACCTGGTTTATCAAACTAGATATGATCTAGTTTATAGTTTTAAATATTTAAGTATAGATATTTTTAAAATATTTAAGAATATTAAAACCCAGGCTAAGTAACTTTTTTTTTTTAATTTAAATTTGTTTATTTTAACTGGAGGCTAATTACTTTGCAATATTGTATTGGTTCTGCCACACATCAACATGAATCTGTCACAGGCGTACACATGTTTCCCATCTTGAACTGGCTAAGTAACTTTTCAAAGATCACTGAGCCAGGCAAAGGCAGAGCTACATTTAGACACCCAGTCCAACACTCTTTCTACTACATATAATGAAGTTCAAAGTTTATTAAGTTCAAAGTTATAGGATTAATTATTTGGAATATTTAATAATCTTTTAAATATTTAATAATCTTTTATGAGTTTGAGTGAACTCTGGGAGTTGGTGATGGACAAGGAGGCCTGGCGTGCTGTGATTCATGGGGTTGCAAAGAGTCAGACACGACTGCGTGACTGAACTGAACTGAATAACCTTTTTCTCTGTTACAGTGCCTGGAACATAGAAGGAAATCAATAATTATGAAGGATTTTACTTCAATTTGGAATAGCATTTATAATGCCTTGTTGCCTTTCATTTATCTGTCTTTTGAGATTGTGTTTTACTACAGTCATGACTGTTATACACAATGACTTAAGCAGTACTAATTTACATAGTTAACTGACTCTCGCATGCATCATTTCACACATTTCTACCTGATGAACACACCCTGGGATGTGTATCGTGTCTGTATTTATAACGTATGTATATAATTCCATTTCTGATGTGAATAGTATAGAAATGTTACTTTATTTTTTACTGATAATTATTTATAAAAGGAAAATAAGGTGGAATTCTTGGATTTAATTATCAGTACTTATTCATATGGAAATGACTTTAAACTATTTGGCATTGAAATAATAGCAAAGATTTGGCATTATAATTGAAAATGTCTGAATCCTCTGTTTATGAGCTCATAGTATTTGAAAATTTATTTGATAAAGTCATAGCAAGCTGAGAAAAAAAATTCTATTTGACATTAAAAGTGAGAAGTAGAAAATGGAAAATGAAATAAGGAGGATTTCCTGAAATTTCAATCTGAAGAGTAATTGACTATAATTTTATGAAATAAAATGCCAAACATCATTTAAGATATTTTGAAATTACACTTTTGATCCAAGAGAGTGTTTTGCTTTCACTTAGAGGCCATGAACTGGAGGGCTCATCTATTAATATTCTGAATGTAATGACCACTTTTTTCACCTCTCTGTTTGCATGTACCTCTAACTTGCCCCAATTTGCCTTTGTGCTGTAGAAGAATACACAGCATTATATTTTCCTTCTTCATGAGTTTAATTGTCTTCACTTGTCTCCCATGAGTCTCAACTTTCACTAGCTCTGTTTATCACTTTTGCTGATAGATGTAGAACATTATTACTTTTCTGTGACCTGACAGGAGGGAGGAATAAATAGTATACTCCTCTGCTTCACTGACAAGCAGTTCTACATTCAGCAGTTTTCTAGCATCCACTCTGTAAGATACTTCCACAGACAGCAGAAAAATGATGCTACCATTCTTGCATGAAGATACAAAGCAGTACTGAAAACAACTGTCTCATTAGTTCACTGAATCAGATAATGATCAAAATAATGGGTAATTCTTCGCACTATTATGTGGCACTCAATGACAGAGGACCTGCCTTATGAACAATGTCTTTCCCTCCCCACCTTGGTAAAGTAAAGAGTTTAGAAGCTATTTTTGTGGGACCACTACTGCTGGAGAGCCCAGGAGAAGCAGGGGTGTGGTTGTCTCTAGGATACAATGTTTCAGAGTTTCTACTGTGGGGAATGCCAAATTTTATAATTATTTGCAATTATTTCCCTTTCTTGATGCATGCGTGGATGGTATATGGTAGCTCAGATAGTAAAGCATCTGCCTACAATGTGGGAGACCTGGGTTCGATCCCTGGGTTGGGAAGATCCCCTGGAGAAGGAAATGGCAACCCACTCCAGTACTTTGGCCTGGAAAATCCCATGGACCGAGGAGCCTGGTAGGCTACAGTCCATGCAGTCGCAAAGAGTCGGACACGACTGAGCAACTTTACTTCACTTCATTTTCTTGAAACTTCCCTCTATCTTTGAAGGTGACTCTGTGAAATGAAAGTTATAATAAAATGAGTCATAATGAATCTTGCAGAAGAAAAAATTCAAAATCTGTTCACTGAAATCCTGTCAACCACAATACAAGTCCCACTTCTTCCATGAAACCTTTATAAACCAAACCAGTTAGTGGTTACACATCCCTTTGAACTTGTAAATATGATTGTTTTCTCTACCATGTGTTTTATACCCATGAAATTTATTCTGTTGGCACTTTATATTGTTATTTGCCTTTTTTTCCTTTGTGCTCAGTTCAGTTCAGTTGTGTCCGACTCTATGCGACCCCATGAATCTCAGCATGCCAGGCCTCCCTGTCCATCACCATCTCCCGGAGTTCACCCAGACTCACGTCCATCGAGTCCGTGGTGCCATCCAGCCAGCTCATCCTCTGTCGTCCCCTTCTACTCCTGCCCCCAATCCCTCCCAGCATCAGAGTCTTTTCCAATGAGTCTCCCTGCTTATTTAACTTATATGCAGAGTACATCATGAGAAACGCTGGAATGGAAGAAACACAAGCTGGAATCAAGATTGCCGGGAGAAACATCAATAACCTCAGATATGCTAATGACACCACCCTTATGGCAGAAAGTGAGGAGGAGCTAAAAAGCCTCTTGATGAAAGTGAAGGAGGAGAGTGAAAAAATGGGCTTAAAGCTCAACATTCAGAAAATGAAGATCATGGCATCCGGTCCCATCACTTCATGGGAAATAGATGGGAAACAGTGGAAACAGTGTCAGACTTTATTTTTTGGGGCTCCAAAATCACTGCAGATGGTGACTGCAGCCATGAAATTAAAAGAAGCTTACTCCTTGGAAGAAAAGTTATGACCAACCTGGATAGTATATTCAAAAGCAGAGACATTACTTTGCCGACTAAGGTCCGCCTAGTCAAGGCTATGGTTTTTCCTGTGGTCATGTATGGATGTGAAAGTTGGACTGTGAAGAAGGCTGAG
>SJYX01011094.1:526183-594842 GCA_006410675.1 Oreotragus oreotragus | reverse complement strand
AGGAATGGTACCACTATGATATTACTCTTAAAGTTTATTGGAGAGACTCTTAGCAGGTACTACTAATCACAAATGCTGCAGTAAAACTCTAGAAAGCAACTCTTGAATTCACATTTCTGAGAGGGAGAGAAAAAAAAATTTTTAATGAGTATTCTTCAACTCTTTGGATATATATATATATATATGAAATTTTGTATATGCATGACTTTTTATATATACAAACTTTGACTATATACTAGTCCACAAAATGCATCTCAAGAAATTTCCAAAGACTGAAATCAAACATGGCATGTTCTCTAGCTTCATTGTTTGTCATCAGGGCTGCATTCCTTGCTGAAGGCTCTTGGGAGAATCTGTTCTCTTGCTTTTTCCATCTTCTAGAAGCCATCCATTTTCCTTGGCTGTCTTCCTTCCACTAATTTCAAAACTAGCAACATTGGATATCTTTGATCATTCTTCCACAGTCACACTCCCTCTGACCATAGCCTGGAAAAGTTCTCCTTTCTAAATAAGATTAGATTGGGTCCATCCAGACAACCTCATCTCATGGTCCTTAACCTCAATCACATCTGTAAAATCCTCAAGTCTACTTTGACACATAAGGTAACACGTTCACATGTTCTGGGACATCTTTGAGGGACCATTATTCTGCTTAACCAGAGAAGGCAATGGTGACCCACTCCAGTACTATTGCCTGGAATATCCCATGGACAGAGGAGCCTGGTGGGCTGCAGTCCATGGGGTCGCAAAGAGTCAGACACGAATGAGTGACTTCACTTTCACTTTTCACTTTCATGCATTGGAGAAGGAAATGGCAACCCACTTCAGTGTTCCTGTCTGGAGAATTCCAAGGATGGCGGAGTCTGGTGGGCTGCCGTCTATGGGGTCACACAGAGTCGGATACGACTGAAGTGACTTAGCAGCAGCATTCTGCTTAACACAACTGGAAATAACCCACTATTTGGAAGTTTGCGTTATATCACTTTAGTTAAACTGGAAACTATGTTTTCTAGAATTCCCTTCTTGGCATAGTTTCATGTAAGAAGAGCTCGCTAAAAGTAAGACTTCTTTTGACATTTGGAAGGAGGAAACAAAGCAGCATCCTATCATTCTCAGATTGTTATAGTCAGGTAGCTAGACTAAAAATATATAAAGGGGGTGGGAGGGCAGGGTGAGAAGAGCCCAGTAGGGCTCAGCTTGCCCTCACTCTCCTCCATTTCATGTCCAGCTTCTGTTTCCACTTTGCTGATCAAAGTTGGCTCCTGGTTCACCACCAAACGCTTGGTCTATACTAATGTGCAGAGCTCGCCACAGACCCTTTCTTCATGGCTCCATTTTGGTAGTTGGATATGTTCGGCATTTTGGTTTTACCTTAAGGTTTTGACTTGCATTCATGACACTGTTTTAGATGGGAACCTGGTTAGTGACTCTCTCTGATCCCTGAATACTCCCTTCCAGACCTTCATATTCCCAGTGATTCCCATATTTGTGTACAGCCTATCACCAAGCTAAATCCTTTCTTTTCATAAAAATTATAGTCCTATTCCCCTAAAGGAATCCTCACAGTCAGTAAAAAATGAAATAGATTATTGAATTATGATATTTCTGTATGTATAGAAAACCTCACAATAAAAGAAAGGAAGGAAGGAAAGAAGAAAAATGTAGTGCATGAAATGAGTACCTACTATCTCAAATAAATTACAAACCTTTAGTCTGAGTCTCATCCCTGAGGGAAGACTTCTTTGCTTCTTTTTTACAATGCTAATCTCTTGACAAAACCCGCAGGTAAGAAAACTTGCTAAGAAGTTAAATATTTGCAACAGCGTGAACTTCTCCCTCTAAGTAAACAAATTTTCCACCTGATAGGGGTTTGTCCTTACAAATTAAAACACCCCAGGATGAAGAAAGGAAGGAGATTCTTTAAAAATGGACTTCTTGCCAAGAGTTTTCTCAGAACATGGAGCAAGGTCACTCCTATAAGTACTTCCCACTTACTGATCTCCTGGCAGGGCCTAGCTTTGTGCTTAAGGATCATTTCTATTCTCACAAAAGCTCAATGGAAAGTAGACCTATTATTTTACAGATGAAAAGCTGAAGCTCTAAGAGTTGAAGTAGCTTTCCACAGGCCACACAGTGACAGGTATATCTGAGAAGAAACCCTAGATCAGCTCTTGGTGACTCAAGTCTGCAGCCAACTAATATGGGATCCAAGAAAAAAAATACAATATTTTAAATAACTAGAGTTTGCCTGGCTCCACCGTTAAGCTCTGAATTGTGTTCCATAATACCTGGCATTTGCTGTTTGGACAGTATTTATCATTTTCACCTTGTTCAATGAAACCAGCCTCCCAGCCTTGGGAATGAATTAATAAAAGTCGCGGAGGAGGCAGATCATGTGGAATAAAGCATAATGAACAGAGATGCTGAATACTTTGGCCACCTGATGCAAAGAGTCAACTCATTGGAAAACTCTGATGCTGGGAAACATGGAGGGCAAAAGGAGAAGAGGGCAGCAGAGGACTGGATGGTTCGATAGCATCACCGACTCAATGCACATGTATCTGAGCAAACTCTGGGAGATAGTGAAGGACAGGGAAGCCTGGTGTGCTACAGTCCATGGGGTCACAAAGAGTCAGACAAGACTTAGTGACTGAACAACACAGAGCAGTAGTGAATCACAGAAGTTTGGACCCCTGGTTCTGGAGCTAAGTGTACAGTGTCTACATTCCAGCTCTGCAGAAAGAAAAGGGAAGGAATAGGAGGAAAGAAACTGTTGACTCTGGTATTCTATTATTACTTCCACAAAGCAATGAGATGAGTTGATCTCAAAATATCAAATTTCAGTTTTTTTCTCACTACCTACTACTGGGTATTTTTTTGTTTTTAACTTTTTAATTCCATGTACTCCTGTAACAAACATTCTTTTTTATAAATAAGGTCAAGCAACCTTCTTCTAGCCCAGATTGGATATAAACACATCATATTAAGCTATAGCTTGGGTCACCTTGAAAAGCTTAGGTCACGGGATAACAACTCTGTGATCAATAGTTTGGGATGGCAATGGGACACATCAAGAAAGAAAAGGAATAGTTTAGCACAGAATGATGAATACCAGTTTAATACTTGGAGATAACCATATTAAGAATAGCTGAATGCCAGGAATTGCATATAAGGCAGAAAGACCATTAGCAATAATTTCATACTGAATCCAAAATTAGAATGTATCTTAAAATAGCACCAGAGCAGTCAACTGGCAGGGGTCCAAGTATAGGCAGTTTGAAGACTGCAGGCAGACGGGCTTTGCAGAACTCTGTTATTACTTCACTGAAGGAATTTTGTTAGAGCAAAGGTTAATCAGAAATCCTCTGTAGCATATCCACTTTACACTCAGGTTCCAAAATTTCACTGCCTATGATATTTCCCATCCTGAATTTTACATCCAACCACATAGGTCTCACAGAACCTAGTAGGGGTTCTTCAGAAAGATCCCTTGACAATATTAAGTGATTTCAATAATGAAATATCACCATTATAAGAGAGGCCTCACATTTGAATATAAAACTCCTTCCATTGTAAAATTTTCTGTGAGAAACTAAATCTAAAAATGAAATCTTTCTGCGAGTTAAGATCCAAATTTAAAGTCTCAACAAAGGCCAAACTCAAAATATCTTGTGTTTGTGAATTAATTAACATTCAATAAATATCTCCCTCCTACCCTTCTAATTCTGCTCAGTCTCAGCTGTTATAGTTAGGGTTCTTTTAGCAGCTGAAGTTTTGGCTCTTTCACTGGAATCAGTGTAGTCTTTTAGGAATTAACTTGTTGAATTATTCAGTAATAAGTTTCTTTTGAGCCTTACTTTGAAGAATTCAAAGCTTTAGTAAGACAAGATTTTATCAGCTCTGGACCTATACCCTCCAGATTTAGAAACTAAGCCAATTCCCAGACCTTGGAACCATTATCATAGGTAACAGTTCATAGAGCCCAATGCTCAGAAGCTCAAAGGTAAGTGAGAATGTAGGTAAAGTCAGTCTGCAACTGGTTTTGGTTTTTAGAATCCAAGAGTTATGAGTATTAACTCAAATAGAAGACTTAGCCCATAAAGATTTTGATTGTACCAGTCAACAGAGGAGGGAGAGATCCACCAACACAAATAATTTATTCTCCTAGAGAACAGCACTGGAAAATTTACTGTCTTTCTTCAATCTACAGAAAATTTATAACGGTGATGCATAGCACTCACTAATTCTAATTTGAAGTGCCTTCTTTTTTTCTCAAGGAGTACATTACCCTCTGGTAGTGATGCTCCACTTGGGAGCCTCCACTTGAAAGCATTGTGTCCACTCTCACTGGGCAGGCATTTTCAATTCTGTATCACAGAGTCTATTTCCCCTGCCTCCTGTAAAACTATTCAGGACTCCCTCACCTGCCTTCTTAGGAGTGTGTCTTCACACATCTTTCCCTGTGTCATGAATGGGTTACTCACATACTGAGCACTCATGTCCTCCAGGCAAGTCAAAGCCTTGAAGTACATTTACTCTACTGAACAGCAAATATATTATCATGTTCAATATGTACAATGGCATGTAAAATGCTGGAAAGCTCTGAAACCAATCCAGAGCCAAATTAAGAACACCTAGCGAGGTCTCTCTAGAACCTGCAGAGAGCAATATGAATATAAGAATATTTCCTTTCTTGACCCTCAATGCCATCCACACTGAAATGTAGTTTGGAACAGGCCATCTCACTGTACCTGGCCAGACCTGTCACTATCAGCTCACATGTGAAATTTCACCAAATTTCTAAAGCCTTCCCATGACTCAATTGCTTTGCAAGTCAAAAGCAGCAAATATTGTTTTGACTTTACATAAACAGAATATAGTTTCCTTATAACATAGTCCTTGCCCCTGTTGTTTCAGACTCATAGGATTGATGATAGGATGACCATATAATTTAGTATACACTTCGGGTCATAAAATGGAGCCCTAAAAAGCCTTATCAGAGATTTTCTTGAGCAAACTGGGCCATATGGTCACCCTAGTCATTGAGGAGCAAACCAACAATCAGAAAATAGGTTAATGAAGTTAAATAAAAACAGTGGCAGACTTTATTTTCTTGGTCTCCAAAATCACTGATGGTGAATGCAGCCATGAAATTAAAAGATGCTTGCTCCTTGGGAAAAAAAATCTATGACAAACCTAGACAGCATATTAAAAAGAAAAGACATCACTTTGTCAACAAAGGTCTGTCTAGTCAAAGCTATGGTTTTTCCAGCAGTCATGTATGGATGCGACAGTTGGACTATAAAGAAGGCTGAGTGCCAAGAATTGATGCCTTTGAATTGTGGTGCTGGAGAAGACTCTTGAGAGTCCCTTGGACAGCAAGGCGATCAAACCAGTCAATCTGAAAGGAAATCAACCCTGAATATTCATTGGAAGGACTGATGCTGAAGCTCCAATACTTTGGTCACCTGATACAAACAACCAACTCATTGGAAAAGACTCTGATGCTGGGTAAGATTGAGGGCAGGGGGAGAATGGGGCCACAGAGGATGAGATGGTTGGATGGCATCACCAACTGAATGGACATGAGTTTGAGCAAATTCTGAGAGATAGTGAAAGACAGGGAAGCCTGGCATGCTGAAGTCCATGGGATCACAAAGAGTTGGATAGGATTTAGAGACCAAATAACAAGATCCTGAGAATATGAATTACTGATCTAGAAGTAGGATTATTTCCTTAACACTGAGTCAGGTCTCCACCAACAGAAGGTGAGTGGCCCAAGTTGGAAAGAATATATTAATATTACATTAGAAAGAGGTAGTTTACTCATGTTTAGTTCTCCACCTTTATCTTCCACTTCTCAACAGTTTGACCTGTAGGTTCTTCTTTATTGAAAATCTTTACATACAACTAGGTAATTACACTTAACAGATTTTCCTACCAGTTCCCGTCTTACACCTTCCCAGTTGCCTTTATTGTCTCCTCCTTCTCCCCTGTCAAACTTTCAAATGTTAGACTTCTTCTGAAGATTCTCATTGACTCTTTACTTGGTGTTCTCTCTTTAGATGACTTTCATCAAATGGCTATAAATAACATTTATGCTGATGACCCTCCAAGTTACATCTCCAGACTGGTCAATCCATCTATGATTCAAATTCATAAGCCAACGACTTAATTGTTATCACCACTGCAGCCTAATAAAGCCCAAGTAGAATACAAATTCTACCCTGAGAAATGCACTTAGCTTCAGACCTTCCATATTTCAGTAAATGGTGCACACATTCCTCCGGTATCTCAAATGTAAAAGCTTGGCTTAATCCTTGAATACTCTTAAAACTAATTAATCACTAACTCTTCCTGTCACTACTTCAAACTTATCTCCCCAGATGGGTCATTTCTCACCTTGTCTATTATACAGTTCAGTTGCTTAGTCATGTCCAGCTCTTTGCAAACCCAGAGGCCGCAGCATGCCAGGCCTCCCTGTCCATCACCAACTCTCGGAGTTTATTCAGACTCATGTCCATTGAGTCGGTGATGCCATCCAGCCATCTCATCCTCTGTCGCCTGCTTCTCCTCCTGCCTTCAATCTTTCCCAGCATCAGGGTCTTTTCCAAGGAGTCAGTTTTTCACATCAGGTGGCCAAAGTATTGTAGTTTCAGCTTCAGCATCAGGCCTTCCAATAAATAGCCAGGACTGATTTCCTTCAGAATGGACTGGTTGGATCTCCTTGCAGTCCAAGGGACCCTCAAGAGTCTTCTCCAACACTCCAGTTCAAAGCATCAATTCTTCGGCACTCAGCTTTCTTTATTACTACAACCTAGTCCAAACCATCATTCTCTCACCTGGAATAATACATTAACTTCCTAAGAGATGTCCCTATCTTTCATTCTTAACCCACAAAGATTTATCCTCCACAATGTTTTGGGGGGCTTTATATCAGTGCTGCCTCCCTTTCTAGAAACTCACCAGTGGCATCCCATAGCCAGAATAAAGCTTTACCACAATTTCTACGTGTTAGTCACTTGGTCGTGTCCAACTCTTTGTGATTCTTTTTAGCCCACCAAGTTTCTCTGTCCATGGAATTCTCCAGGCAAGAATACTAGAGTGGGCTGCTGTGCCCTCCTCCATGGGATCTTCCTGACCCAGGAGTCAAACCCATGACTCATATCTCCTGCATTGGCAGGTAGGTTCTTTACAACTAGTGCCACATGGGAAGCCCCCAGCTTCTAAGATCCTGTATAATCTGGCCCTTGCCTACCTCTCTGATCTAATCTCTCTTCATATTCACTACGCTTTACCCATACTGTCCTTATTTCTGTTTCTTTAAGAGGCAAAGATCCTTCCCATCACAGAAGCCTTTGATCTTCCTACTTCTTCTGTTATGGATGCTACTTTTCAGAATTTTTGCACAACTGACTCCACATTACTCCAGTCAACACTCTCAGAGATACTTTTCTTCATAATGCTAGCTAAAGTTCTTCCCTTCCCTTGTCTGTCATATTTTATTTTATACGTCACTTATCAACACCAGAAAATCTAGGCCAAAATAACCTCCTGCATGTGGGAAGTCTGAATTATTCACAACTTGAAACAGTGCCTGGCACCTAGCAAATACTCATTAAATAGTTTTTGACTAAAAAAAAATGGAAAAAAAAATCCGTCATTCTGAAAAGTATAACAAACTATCATGGAAACCACATCTCAAAACTTTGGCCTTTAAATGTACTTCTCCAGATCTTTATTTTCACAAGCAATCTCAATTCCAAACTTTTTGTTCATTTCCCTTTTCATGGTTTATCTTCTCACAGATGTCTTATAGATCTTGCTTTGTTTCAACAACCTCCAAACCTGCCATCATGGACCAACAAGTTGGTAGATTTATAAGCTTGTGTTTTATGTATTATCGCACTTAAAAATGTGTATGCTGTTTTGGCCACTCTTTCTCCTTTATTTATTTGCTTGGCAGTTGAATAAAGAGATAGGTCTTGCTGATCTCCTTCTCTAAATACAATGTCTTTGTCTTGTTCCCATCACCACCACACTGCCCCCACCCTTTGCTTCTAGATCACTCATCATTTCCAGCATCTGGAAGTTATAGAAATAGAGGAAAAAAAGGAAAAATAATCCCTTTCTTATTGTGCACCTGCATTTGTTCATTCTCTGCCTATGTGAAAGAATGCCTGGATCTCAAGGATGCCAACGCCTACCCTCCCCTCCCAGCTTTCACCGATACTTGATTTTTTCACCCACAGTTTCATAAAGATAGGCAGGAACCTTGAAAAGCTAATAGTATATCATTGATTCTAAATTATATTCCTTAAATACGTTTCAAATTTTTAGACAGTGGAAGAAGACTGACTTTTGCATTGACAAAAACTGTATATAAAAACAAATTTTCTTCTTGGATCTTATCTGCTAATTAAGTTGAATCCATGTTATGAAAAAAACTGCTACAAAACGTTTCTTACATTTCTGTAGTTCTTGTTTTCTTTCCAGTTTTCCTTCGCAAAGGTATGAACTAAACTGCTTCCTGGGAAGCATATTAGAAGAGTTAAATTCAGAATGAATTAAGTTTTGTGAAAATCACTCTAATTTCAAGTAAACCACAGTAGACGCAGGACTTTTTCCAGCTCAGATTTTAAACAGACTATAGCATCTGATTGTGATGGACTGCAACTGCAAGTAGATGGCAAAAAAAAAAAAAACATTTAGCCTATGTATCAGCACTGTGCAAATGTTTTATTTTATTCTTTTCCTTTTCATTGAAGGACACTGTCTACTCTGGCAGGAGTGTGGCCAATTTACATTTTTCCAGTTATATAAGGAGTTATGTGTGGAAACTTGGCTTAAACAGCTCTGTCTCATTTTAGTGATATTTCAGCCTCTCTCTGAGATTGTGCCCTGAACTACTGCTTTCCTATTTCCAAATCTAGCTCAGGTTTTACCGTCTTGCTCAACCTTTCTTCTTTCAGAGAACTATACCAGTTGTACTAACTCCTTTGGGCTGGCTGTACACAGCCAATGACACCAGTGCTGGCTTTTGCACTGCCCTAACCCCAACTCACAGAACACATTTTATGCCTACTTGATATATTAGATTTAGAGTTGAGAGCAGGTAGATCTATACTCATTAACCTCATAGGAAAGGAGAGATAGGAATGCCAGGAAGGGAGGAACACCATCCCAAAAGGAGAGAAAAACCAGGACACGAAAGTGGGTTAGCATGAGACCAAAGAGACAGAGAGAAGACGACAGATGGAAAGAGAAGCTGATTAGCAGTACATTGAACCAGGCAAGAAACTTAACATAGCATGATTTTTAGATATAAACGACCCAGGTCATAGAAACATAGAATTTTAAATTGATCCAGTTGTTTAAAACTAATGTTAATCAAGTCATATTCTTCAACCATATACTACTGATCTCTAACTACTCTGCAGGAAACTATTACATACTGTTGAATGTCAGAGAAAGCTGAGTGAGTTTTAGGTGTTGATAACCATCAATCCATTCTCTCTATGTTCTCTTCATGGCTCCAGTATTAGCTTCTGTGAACTGGCTCACAAAGTATGACTGCACCTAAGAAAATGGGGTTTTATACCAAACCACAGGAAGAGTACCAATTCAGAAATTAAGGATTTTTAATAATAATCTGGTTGATAAAAGCAGAATGCAAAATATTTCATGTACAAAACAGGAATTGTTGTGCCTCAAGAAGGGTGGGAGATGGTTCCAGCTTTAGTTCACATTTGCACATAGTAGAACTTATTAGTAATTTCAGGTACTTGGTTTCTACAAATATCAAATTATTTTATTTCCATTTGCATCCACAAAGATACCTATCATAAAAGGATTTGATAATCCATTTTAATGCCACACTACAATAATGGGAAACGTTACCCCAGAAACCAATTGGAAAAAATATAAAAAATCAAAAATACATATAGCTGAGAAGTATAGCTGACCAATAACAAAAGAGCAAAAACGATTTCAACATACTTCTTGTCTATACTCTTTACCATCTCAGCTCCAAGAAAGCCTGCATTTTCTGTTCCCTCTTTTACTAAGTTTTGCTCACTTCTATCTAGTCATTCCCACTTTCCACTGACCACCATTTGTTAAGAATACAAAAACATGTGACTAAATAACACAAAGTTTTTCATAAATGTAAAATCCCATTAACCCAAGACTCTAAGAAAGTACATACATTTCAAATTACAGTAAATGCTTTTAAGATTGCTCTGCCTTCTTAATTCTTGTTATGTCTTGGTACTCCTTGCATGCATATGTAGTTACACATGTATATGTGTGTATCTGTATATTTTAATTTTATTCTTCAAAGCATACGTTGATATAAAATAACCTTAAATACCTCATTGAAAGAAAACATGTATTTTCACACAGTTGAAAATGATAATACATAATGAATGTGGGCATGTAATATAGCAAATATATTGACTAGATAGACCTTAGTCGGCAAAGCAATGCCTCTGCTTTTGAATATACTATCTGGGTTGGTCATAACTTTTCTTCCAAGGAGTAAGCGTCTTCTAATTTCATGGCTGCAGTCACCATCTGCAGTGATTTTGGAGCCCCAAAAAATAAAATCTGACACTGTTTGCACTGTTTCCCCATCTATCTCTCTTGAAGTGATGGGACTAGATGCCATGATCTTCGTTTTCTGAACATTGAGCTTTAAGCCAACTTTTTCATTCTCCTCTTTCACTTTCATCAAGAGGCTTTTTAGCTCCTCTTCACTTTCTGCTATAAAGGTGGTGTCATCTGCATATCTGAGGTTATTGATATTCTCCTGGCAATCTTGATTCCAGCTTGTGTTTCTTCAAGTCCAGCGTTTCTCATGATGTACTCTGCATAGAAGTTAAATAAGCAGGGTGACAATATACACCTTTGACGTACTCCTTTTCCTATTTGGAACCAGTCTGTTGTTCCATGTCCAGTTCTAACTGTTGCTTCCTGACCTGCACACAGATTTCTCAAGAGGCAGGTTTGGTGGTCTGGTATTCCCATCTCTTTCAGAATTTTCCACAGTTTATTGTGATCCAAACATCATTAGGAACTACTAAAATAATAAATAAAATTATAGGCCGCCTGAAGCAAAGAACCAACTCATTGGAAAAGACCCTGATGCTGGGAAGATTGAGGGCAGGAGGAGAAGCAGGTGACAGAGGATGAAATGTTTGGATAGCATCACCAACTCAGTGGACATGAATTAGAGCAAACTCCAGGAGACAGTGAAAGACAGGGAAGCCTGGCGTGCTGCAGTCCATGGGGTCGCAAAAAGTTGAACACAACTTAGCAACTGAAAAACAACAACAAAATAATAGAACTAAGAGGAGTGAGCACTGTTCTCCTACCTCTCGTGAAGAAAGCAGCAGACGTATGGGCGGAACTTGAAGCAGCACCTGACCACACTACCCAGAAGCTGGGTGAAAATCCAGAGCCTGAAAATATGCATCAGTATCCCTCAACCTCGCTCAGGGCTCCTCAGGGCTCACCTGGTTGCCTCCCAGCATCCTTGCTTTCCTGATTTTATCAATAATCCATTTATCTCCAGCATAGCAAAGGTATGATATCTTAGAAAAGCTGACCTACCCAGTTTGAGAGATAGCCTTAATTTATTTCAAAGCAATTCCATTGATTCCCACCTGCCAGAGACGGGTTCAGGATAGACATGTGTGACAAGCCACAGTCAGGCCTGCTGAATTAAACCTTGGGTAGGCCTGATAACTAGTGAGGAATGCAGCATGGATCAATACCCTTGAATTCTCTCAGATGGTAACAGGTGGTACATACTCCACCCTGACCTAAAATGCAATAAAAGGCAGCAAATGTAATTGTGACAGATGCCACTTTTCATAAGCTTCAGAGACCAACAAACTCTGGGTGTACAGACTTTAAGAAAAGCAAGGAGAAATATTGAGAACTTACGCTCTTGAAATGTACATGAGTGTTTTCTCCATTGCCTGTTTCCAGGTACAAGAGTAAACCAAACAGTGACATAAACTAAGCCCTGTATATTGTCATCACTGTTTCTCAAACAGGAAATGGGTGATTTAATCTGGCCCTGCTCTTGAAAGAGTCAGCACGATTGGTAAGTACAGACAAGAAAGGAGTGAAATAAGGATGAATTCACCAGGCTACCTGGATACCCTATTACCACTAGGATCGGGGTCACTTGATCTGTGGAGCCTAAGGGAAAGTTTCTGGAAAGATACAAGTTATTTAAGGATGAAAGATTTGTTAGCTCCACCAAGTTCCTTCCTTAAGCCATTGCCCATCATCCCAATGCTGCTAAGTTGTGGGCATCTTGAAGAAAATTTAGGAATGGGTAATTGTGAAACACCCAAACCTAAGCAAGCTGGTTGTGAAAGCTTGGAACCAGAGCCTGGATTCAGGGTCTGGAGCTGGGTCTTTCTCGTAGAGTTTTTCAGCTGTGGTGAGATTTCTACAAATGCCTGTGGACCTGGGAGCCCAGAAGTCCAGGCTTTTTGGCTATATCCTTTTTACTTTCTGGCTTCTCTTCTTAGTGGGCTCTGGATGAAGGTTCCCAGCAGCAGCAGCAATCTCCCTTCCAGGATTACCCTTGGGCCATAGTTCCAAGTAATATCTCACTCCTGTTGGACCTAATAGGTAACTCAAATGAATGTGGGTTCCTGTTCAAGATGGCAATGTAGGAAGATTCTGAATTCACCTTTTCATCAACCCACTAGAGTACATAAAGAACAATTTCCTCTGAAACAAACCTCCAAAATACTTAAGCAACTCCTGTGCATCAGGCAAACAAAGAAAAAACCCACATCAAAATGGATAGGAGAGGCTGAGACACAGTCTGGCCATAAGCCCCACCCTCAGCACAGCCAGCAAAAATGGGAATGGAACTCACACCCTGGAAACCCTGAACTTCCCCCTGAAGAGCAAAAGGTTTGAACCCCACGTCTGATACCCCAGCTTTGAAGACCTGCATCTGAGAAATCAGTGCCCAAAACATCTAGCTCTAAAAGACAACTGGGGAAAAAAAAAAAAAAGCCAATCAGGCCTTCATCTATAAGACTACAGTCATCTAAGAAATACTTCTTAACCAGCTTTTATGGATTCATCTGGCTATCCTCCCCTCATCCCAGAGCCTGCACAGATGTAACCACCTGAAATGCATGGTTTTCTGTGAAAGAGGCCTGGTTGCTTATCTTAAAACTTGGACTTGAGGGGTAAGTGTATCTAATTTAACACAAATCTAGGGCCCTACTGAAATGCTCTCCAAAGATGGAGGTCATGTTTGTATTCTCCCTCGGTCTCATTCCAAGTCACCAGTATCTTCCAGAAAGGAGCCTATCTTCCAGAAAACTTGGGGTGCCCCAGTTTTTGCAGGTGCCACCCAGAGGACACCCCTTGATCACCTGGCTCTGACAGCCAGTGAGGTTGGCATTCTCAGGTTCCACTGAGCTGTGATAAACACAAAGATTTCTAAAAGCCACCTCCCTGAGCAAAGTGAAGAGGCAGGAGACTGAAACGCCCAGTCACTATGGAAGAGGCCTATTGTGCTCATAGCTGCAGCCTGAGGGACAGGCTTCTAATTAAACACACATCTAAGGGCTGACTGCAGCCCTTTCCAGAGACCTCAGAGTGCAGGTGCTACATTTGTGCTCTCCCACTACCTTGCTCCTTGATATGTGTCTTAACGATGAGTGGTTTCATCTGACAGCAAAGCAAAACAATAAAAGCAAAAATAAGCAAGCAGGACTTCATCAAACTAAAAAGCTTCTGCACAGCAAAAGAAATAATCAACAACAACAAAAAAACCCACCAAATAGGAGAAAATAGTTGCAAATCACACCTAACAAGGGGTTAATATGCAAAATACATAAAAAATTCATACAACTCAGTAACAAAAAAGTCCGATTTAAAGACAGGTAGAGAATGGCAACCTACTCCAGTGTTCTTGCCTGGAGAATCCCAGGGACGGCAGAGCCTGGTGGGCTGCCGTCTATGGGGTCGCACAGAGTCGGACACAATTGAAGCGACTTAGCAGCAGCAGCAGCAGAGAATCTGAATAGAAATTTTTCCGAAGAAGACATACGCACGGCCAACAGGTACATGAAAAGAGGCTCAACATCACTAACCCTCAGGGAAATGCAAATGAAAGCCACACTGAGATAGCAGCTCATACCTGTTGTATGGCCATTATCAAAAAGATAAGAAGTAACAAATGTTGGTGAGCATGTGGAGAAAAGGGAAACCTGGTGGACTGTTGGCAGGGAAAGCTAGAATCAAATAAATCTAAAGAATTAATTTGAATGCTATAAGAAAGCTTTACAATTCTGAATAGAAATTTTTCCGAAGAAGACATACGCATGGCCAACAGGTACATGAAAAGAGGCTCAACATCACTAACCCTCAGGGAAATGCAAATGAAAGCCACACTGAGATAGCAGCTCACACCTGTTGTATGGCCATTATCAAAAAGATAAGAAGTAACAAATGTTGGTGAGCATGTGGAGAAAAGGGAAACCTGGTGGACTGTTGGCAGGGAAAGCTAGAATCAAATAAATCTAAAGAATTAATTTGAATGCTATAAGAAAGCTTTACAAACATAAGAAAGTCTATCTAGTTTGCCAAAAAGTCACCGATATGTATTTCTGCTATGCAACAAGAGATAAAACAATTTCTCATTGATTTTTAACCTAATCAACAAATTCATAAGTATTCAAGAAGCATAATATATCTTTGCATAAGCATGAATCATTATTGTACTTCATTCTAGTAAAAAATTCAATTTTAAAAAGCATCCGCAAAAATAACATTATTTTATATTTAATTAAAAATGATGTTAGAAGAGAAAAGCAAACAAAAAGTAATTTTTATTTTTATTTCATCAAATCCATCTCCATGAATGAAATTCCTTTATGAAGAGACCAAGAGGCCAAACTTCCATGTAAAATTCTTTAGGCTTTAAAACAAATGTGTTATGCTGTCTGTGAAGCACAGGAAGCTTTCTCTTCCTCATTACTGTCTCCAGTGAAGCAATTCTGATGTGTTGTGCATTTCCCTATTAACAATGTGCATAGTATTCTGAAATAAGCTGACAAACTTTACAGAGAAACAGCTGTCAATTCACTACTTGATGAGCAGGCAGATACAAAGGCTTTCCATATTCAGTGTTTCCAAGGAAACCCCTCTTTCTGTATACACTCATTCAACATGCAAGCTTTGAAGCGACTGTATAGTCTCTGTGCATGTGAGAGGAAAGCAAAATAGAGGTATAAGTTAAAAATCTCTAGAATGAAGCATTAGGTCCATGGCAATAAAGAGTATTATAAGAATTGGCTAACCATATTGATTTGATTGAACATAAGCAAGATGATGTTTGGGGAAAAAAAAAGAGGAAACTAGAAATAAATATGCCCTAGGGAACCTGGTTAGTGAAACATTTCAAAAGGAATGCCATTGTAAACAACACCAGAATGACAATATAAAGAGGGATGAGACAGGAAAGCAAAATAGAGCAACAGAAAGAAAAGAACCGAAACTAAAGAAAAATAAGGAGACAAATTAAGAAAGAAAACAAATCTGTATATTTGAACATATCAATGTTTATTTACAGCAACACTAGTATAAAGAAAATTGACCAATGAGGTCAATTCCAAAAAAATAAATTTAATTAAATTAGTCAAAACAGTTGCCTGCAGTCTTATACTAAAAGCGTTTGATGTCTAACCTCTTTGGTGTACTCAGTAAGCATCTAATATCATCATCATTTATGAAAATTATCAAGGCTCTGAAATACTAAGATATGCATAAGTATGATAATACTTCTAAATATGATAATTTCATTAGGATGCTTTATTGTCTTGTTTTCACCTATGTAATATTACTGTGTAACATTAAAATTTTTAATATAGACAATCCCCAGCTCACAATGGTTTAACAATTTTTTGACTTTAGGGACTTCCCTGGTGGTGGCTCAGCGGTTAAAGCGTCTGCCTCCAATGCTGGAGACCCGGGTTCGATCCCCTGGAGAAGGAAATGGCAATCCACGCCAGTATTCTTGCCTGGAGAATCCCATGGACGGAGAAGCCTAATAGGTTACAGTCCACGGGGTTGCAAAGAGTCGGACACGACTGAGCGACTTCACCTTCACCTGGTGGTACAGTAGATAAGAATCCACCTGCCAATGCAGGGGACACAGGTTTGATCCCTGGTCCAGGAAGATTCCATGTGCCCAGAGTAACTAAGCCTGCATGCTGCAACTAGTAAAGCCTGGACATCTAAAACCTGTGCTCCCCCCAACAAGAGAAGTCACCACAATGAGAAGTTCATGCACCACAATGAAAAGCAGCTCCTGCTCGCTGCAACTAGAGAAAGCCTGCACGTAGCAATGAAGACCCGGCGCAACCAACCATAAATTAATTAATTTAAAAAGATTTTTCAACTTTATATGTTTGAAAGCAATAGTCATTCAATAGAAACTCTACTTCAAACGTTGAATTTTGAACTTTTCTTGGGCTAGCAATAGTGGGATACTGATACTGGACAATAGCCTTGAGCCTCAGCTTCCAGTCAGCCACGTGATCACAAGGTAAGCAACTGATACACTTACAACCTTTTTTGTTCACTTTTAGTATAGCCTTCAATAAACTACGTGTTATTCAACACATTATAAAATAGGTTTGTATTAGACGATTTTGCCCAAGTGTAGACCAATATAAATATTCTAAGCATGTGTGAGGCAGGCAAGGCTAAGCTATAACATTCAATAGGTGAGATGTGTTAAATGCATTTTCTGCTTATGATATAGTCAACTTATAATGGGTTTATTGGGAAATAATTACCTAATTAACATGTTTCATGTTCAATGAAATGTGTATACATGCACACAATTTTTGTTGTTGAACATCTGAGGATACACACACACACACCCCAGTTGAAAGTGCCACAGCTTTAACAAGCCTAGCCCTCCAAGGAGAACTCTACAGAATAAAATGATTAGACTCCATACCTCCTGCATGATCACAGCAATATTCTAGAACCTATCACTTCCAGTCACTGTGTGCTTTGCCTTCTTTCACATGCTTCTGAAGGACACTCCAATTTAAGTATGTAAGTTATGGATAAAGTGTTAGTCACAGTTGTGTCTGACTCTTTGTGACCCCCATGGGCTGTAGCCTTCCAGGCTCCTCTGTCCATGGGGATTCTCCAGGCAAGAACACTGGAGCGGGTAGCCATTTCCTTCTCCAGAGGATCTTTCCAACCCAGGGATCGAATCTGCATCTCCTATGTCTCTTGCATTGCAGGCAGATTCTTTACCCCCTGAGCCGTAAGGTGTTTCTTTTTGGTCATAGATATATCTTCATCATAATGTTGCTCTTTTAGCAAAATCCATTTCCAGACTTTAAACAAAATTTGTGCTGACTTATTTTTCGGAGAAAACCAATCTGCTTGCTTTCTTCCATACCTGTGGCTTGTTCACGTTTTCTTCCTAACCTAATAAAGCCTGAAATGCACACACTGATGGAATGTGTGTTAATGTGTCAATGTGATAATGAGACTTTAGGCCAATAAATTACCCTTTCCACAGTGAGGATCTATGAATTTAATTTGTGCTTCTTGGGTCTATGTTGTACAATGGTATTTAATTCAAGATAAATCTGCCCATTATGGGTAGAAATACGTGTTATGACTTGGGTCATTTATAACATGACCTCATAACTGCAATTCAAAGAAAACTATAAAATGAAGAGCTAGTACACTAGGGTTTGAAATGACAAACTGTCATTCTGATAAAGATTATTCAGGTAAAAAGTGATAGTACTAAGACTCAAACAAATTAGGAGAAACTGCTACCTATGCTGTACCAGTAGGATGAGTAGTGTACATCATTTTGGCAATTTAATGTTACATTTTTCCTTTAAAAGATTTAGAAGTTCCCTGTTTAACAGCAATGGTGACCTTAGCTGCACTTCATTTTGTTTGAACAAAAACACTTTCGTATGTGTCTAGGTCAGTGTTACAAATGGGACAGCTACAAACTGACAGTTCTGAAATTCAAATTTGGATCTATTTCACTGGACTTGAGCATCTATCCAGCATCCAGATTCAGATTCACTGGAGTTTAACTCATATGTTGGAGTTTAACTCTTCTGAGCTTCTTGAATTAAGTGATCACTAAGCTTCATTATACTCTTTTAGAATTAGGCAGGATGTATATTTAAATCTATGACAGAATAACAAAAAAAAAGTAGCATCCAGATTCAGATTCACTGGAGTTTAACTCATATGTTGGAGTTTAACTCTTCTGAGCTTCTTGAATTAAGTGATCACTAAGCTTCATTATACTCTTTTAGAATTAGGCAGGATGTATATTTAAATCTATGACAGAATAACAAAAAAAAAAGTAACAAAAAAAAGTAGAATGATGAAATATGAAATGAAAAGTGAAAGTGAAGTCACTCAGTCATGCCCGACTCTCTGCGACCCTGTGGACTGTAGCCTACCAGGCTCCTCCATCCATGGGATTCTCCAGGCAATAGTCCTAGAGTGGCTTGCCATTTCCTTCTCCAGGGGATCTTCCCAACCCAGGGATCGAACCTGGGTCTCCTGCCTTGGAGGCAGATGCTTTAACCTCTGTGCCACCAGGGAAGCCCCTGAAATATGAAATAATGTGTTATAAATGGAGCCTAGAGATTTGAAAAACACGGTTTTGCCTACAGATCTAAGTAAATTTTGCTTTGTGACAAGTAAACCATTGTGTGTGTGTGTGTGTGTGTGTGTGTGTATGTTGCAAAACATGCTATCCAAACTCAGGTCTACTAGGAGAATCAACATCAAAATGAAAAGGAATATAAATAGATTTTGTAGGCTCTTACAAAAAAGAATATGTAATTTTATTGTTTTGTTTGATAATGTTTGCTTTTCGTTATATAATTTGTTTTATAACAGATTTGATATAATTCATATTACACAAAAGCCATACATTTAATGTGTATAAATCAAGGGTTTTAGTAGATTCACATGGTTTTGCAACCATTACAACTAATTTTAGAATATTTTCGCCGCCCACAAAACAACCTGTTTACCTATTAACAGTCACTTCTATTCTCACCACCCTCAGCCCCTGACAACACTAATCTACCTTTAGTTTCTATGAATTACCTACTCCAGATATGTCATATCAACAGAATAAAAACATGTGTCCTTTCGTGACCGTCTTCTTTCACGTAGTGTAGTATTTTCAAGGTTCACCCATGTTGTGGCATACATCAGTAAGTGATTTTTTATAACCTCATAATGTTCCATTGTATGGATATACTAGATTTTATTTACCAGTTGGTGATGGACAGGGATGCCTGGTATGCTGCAGTCCATGGGCTTGCAAAGAATCCGACACGACTCAGCAAGTGAACTGAACTGATTTATCAGCTGGTGGACACTGAGGTTGTTTCTGTTTTGGTTATTAAGAACAATGCTTCTATGAACATTTATTCCAGTTTTTAAATAGAGATACACTTTATTTCTCTTGAGTATATACCTAGGAGTAGAGTTGCTGTATTATATGATAAATACAGGTTTAGCATATTTAGGAACATCAAAATTCTTTTCCAAAGTTGCAGTAGCCATGTTACAGTGCTAGCTGCAATGTATGAGGATTCTAATTTCTCCACATTCTTGTCAACATTTATCATTACCAGTCTATTTTAGTAATCCTAGTAGGTTTGAAACAGTGTTTCATTGTAGGCAATTTGCTTTTGCCTAATAACTGACATTTAGCATCTTTTCAAATGTTTGTGACCCATTTGTATATTTTCTTTGAAGTTGTATCTATATAAGTTCTTTGCCCATTTTTTTTTAACTGCTGAGTTGTAAAGGTTTTTTTATATGTTCTGGATACTAGACCTCTAGAAATGATTTCCAGACATTATCTCCAATCTATGTGTATTTTCAATTTATTTGATGGCATTATTAGAAGTATATATACAAAATCTTATAAAATATATATGATTTTGATAAACCAAAATTTACTTAATTCATTGTTCATGTTTTTATCTAAAAAACATAGTCTAACTAAAAGTCATGAAAATTTACTTACATTTTCTTCTAAGCATTATAAGCTATTGTACTAAGTTTTGAAATTTGAAAGTCTGGATAATCAAATGTTTTTACTCCAACTGTTCTTTTTTTTTTTTTTCTTGATTATCTGACTATTCTGAGCCTCTTGCATTTCTATATGAATTTTAGGGTCAGTTAAAATTTAAGGGACTGGATATGACAAGATTATTTTGTTATTCTATTCCTTAAAATTCCCCATATATATTCAGGGTTATGTCAAAGTTCTACATGCCATAATCTACCCCCAAAATGAAAACAATTACACCATTAATTAGTCCTTTGATACCAACTGAGCAAGCTTCCTTTATGTTTATTTTTTCATACCTTTTTCATAAGCCTTTGTAATGACTGAAAATGATGAGAGGAAGTGAAAGCAAATGTCAAGTTGAGAGCTGAGTGGAGTAATGAAATGTTCTAAGAGACCTTAAAAGCATAGCAATTGCAAGTACTGAGAGATGAGTTATGAGTCAGGATTTGTTACTTGCTATTAGATCTGAGTCTAATAGCATTTTGAACACATTTATAAACAATGAAGAAAAGGGAGATTCAATAAAGACCATCAAATATGTGATAGTTTTTCTATTTTTCTCTTTTAGTCTTTTAGAACTTTCCTAAATAAGCCAAATAAATAAAGGAGATATATGTACATAAACATGTGTATAGGCTTCCCTGGTGGTTCAGATGGTAAAGAATCTGCCTGCAATGCAGGAGACACGGGTTTGATCCCTCGGTCAGGAAGATCCCCTGAAGAGGGGAATTGCTAACCACTACAGTATTCTTGCTTGGAGAGTTCCAAGGACAAAAGGGCCTGGTGGGCTACAGTCCATGGGGTGACAAAGAGTCAGACATGACTGAGAAACTTTCACTTCACTTACTTTTTCATATGAGTGTCTGTATATATATCTCAGTCACTCAGTCATTTCCGACTCTTCATGACCCCATGGGCTGCAGTGCTCTAGGCTTCCCTGTCCTTCACCATCTCCGGAGCTTGCTCAAGCTCATGTCCATTGAGTCCATGATGCCACGCAACCATCTCGTCCTCTGTCTTCCCCTTCTCTGACCTGCCTTCAATCTTTTCCAGCATCAAGGTCTTCTCTAATGAGCTGACTCTTCACATCAGGTTGCCAAAGTATTGGAGCTTCATCTTCAGCATCACTCCTTCTAATGAATAGTCAGGATTGATTTCCTTTAGGACTGATTGGTTTGATCTCTTTGCGGTCCAAGGGACTCTCAAGAGTCTTCTCCAACACCACATCTCAAAAGTATCAATTCTTTGACTTCCAGCCATCTTTATGGTCCAACCCTCATATTCATACATGACTGCTCCAAAAACCAAAGCGTAGACTATCCAGACCTTTGTCAGCCAAGTAATGTCTCTGCTTTTTAATATTCTGTCTAGGTTTCTTACAAGGAGCAAGCATCTTTTAATTTCATGGTTGCAGTCATCATCTTCAGTGATTCTGGAGCCCAAAACAATAAAGTCTGTCACTGTTTACATTGTTTCCCCATCTATTTGCCTTGATGTGATGGGACCAGATGCCATGATCTTCATTTTCCGAATGTTGAGTTTTAAGCCAGCCTACTCTTCTCTTTCACCTTCATCAAGAGACTCTTTAGTTTCTCTATGCTTTTTGTCATAAAGGTGATGTGAGCAGCATATCTGAGGTTATCGATATATATATATATCTCATACATATATAATATCAATCCATCACGGACTGTTCTGTGTCTCTTGTTTTACTACTAACTATATTTTCTTAAATCTTTCAGTAAAATTGATTCTCTGGACATATGAAGTTCATCCTGGGGATTTTATAAATCTTTGGCACATTATTGAAGTTAAAGTGTTACTCAGTTCAGTTCAGTTGCTCAGTCGTGTCCGACTCTTGGCGACCCCATGAATCACAGCACGCCAGGCCTCCCTGTCCATCACCAACTCCCAGAGTTCACTCAGATTTACACCCACTGAGTCAGTGATGCCATCCAGCCATCTCATCCTTTGTCGTCCCCTTCTCCTCCTGCCCCCAATCCCTCCCAGCATCAGAGTCTTTTCCAATGAGTCAACTCTTCGCATGAGGTGGCCAAAGTACTGGAGTTTCAGCTTTAGCATCATTCCTTCCAAAGAAATCCCAGGGTTGATCTCCTTCAGAATGGACTGGTTAGATCTCCTTGCAGTCCAAGGGGCTCTCAAGAGTCTTCTCCAACACCACAGTTCAAAAGCATCAATTCTTCAGCGCTCAGCCTTCTTCACAGTCCAACTCTCACATCCATACATGACCACAGGAAAAGCCATAGCCTTGACTAGACGGACCTTAGTCAGCAAAGTAATGTCTCTGCTTTTGAATACGCTATTTAGGTTGGTCATAACTTTTCTTCCAAGGAGTAAGCGTCTTTTAATTTCATGGCTGCAGTCACCATCTGCAGTATTGTCCAACTCTTTGCGACGCCACAGACTGTAGCCCACCAGGCTCCTCTGTCCATGGAATTCTCCAGGTATGAATACTGCAGTGAGTTAGCCATGCCCTTCTCCAGGGGATCTTCCTGACCCAGGGATCAAAGCCTTGTCTTCTGTATTGCAGGCAGATTCTTCACCATCTCAGCCACCAGGGAAGTCCATTATTATGGCCCTGATAAGGTGTGAGAACCACTCCTGTGTTTTGAATTGAAGTTCCTAATCTACCTGTCTTGTTTTCATTTAGTTTTCGTTGTTAATGAATGCTGGACCACTTTAAGTAACTTCTGGCTGAATTTACTATACTCTTCACCTTTGTCATTTATGGGACTAGTGACAATGTACATGAGTAATTGAACTCATAATTACCAAAATACATACAGTTGGGTATGCAAACAGAATCTTAAAGTTTTTACCTTTATACCATTTGCTTTTTCAACCTTTAATTTATCCTGTATTATGCATGTAAGCTTAGAAATCAACAACAAAGAAAGATTAATTCAGGGTTAATGACTTTCCAATTAAGATAGAGAGCAAGACAGTAGGAGAGATCTTTTATACTCTTCTAGTTAATCTTTATTCAGCCTCCAAAACTCAGTTAATATTATTTTACCAAAATAAAACCTTTCCAGGATATTACACTCTGTTTTGCTACTCCCTGTTTAGAATAGGCACTACTTTGAGCTCTCAGAATACTTCCAATTTTTTCTATCATAGCATTTATCACATATTTATAAGGTAACTCTCTGGTTGCAGACCTACTCCCTTGAGATGAACTTTCTTAGTTCTAGACATGTCTTTCATTTTTTAAACACTAATATCCTACCCTATATTTAACATATGTTTCGTAAATAATAAAGACTTGATACATTTAAACCATCAATTCTCTCTCCTTTGTTCCATTTTTTTTGTTCCTTTTGATCATCTATTTCTTATTTTAAATGGATCTAGACAAGGACCCCATTTCAAAATATGGTTTCTACTCTCAGTGAGGGTTCTCATTTGGCCCTTACTGGTGAGTTTTCACTAGATTTCCATTCATCTCCCACATTAAGGATATTCTCCACAGACAAAATTCTCTTTAGATACAGAGCAATATCTCTATTTTATGCAGGAATCCATTCAATTTTTTATTCAGGAAGACAGCCTATATCTCAAGCTTATCTCTGATGGATGACTTTAGGCAGCTTAAGAAGGATCCCTATCAGAATCTATTTCCTGTGAGCTCAACATTGGCCAGTCCATTTTTTTGGGGTTTTTTTTTTTTTTTTTGGTTTCTAATAGGATTTTATTATTTATTTTTTCCATTTTACTTTACAGTACTCTATTGGT
This sequence comes from Oreotragus oreotragus, assembly GCA_006410675.1. NCBI lineage: Eukaryota > Metazoa > Chordata > Mammalia > Artiodactyla > Bovidae > Oreotragus > Oreotragus oreotragus. Next base: position 570,937 of record SJYX01011094.1, on the reverse strand, counting down.
TTTGGCATACATTGACATGAATCTGCCATGGGTGTACACGACAAATTGAACTTGCAATCCCTAACCCATTGTCAGCTATTAGTAATGGCTTCTTGGTGTGAAATTTATTTTACTGCTTTTTTTGCTAGTATCTAACTCAAATCAACTATCCTAAAGAGTAAGGTTTTACTAGAACAGAAATAAAGAAGAAAAAGTTCATTCAGGAGCCTGTGACACTCACTTCCTAGGAAGAAGACCAGGGGTAGTACCTCATTAGCTGATGCCACTGGGCCTGAGAGGTAAAATGGAAATTCCTATCGCTTGTAGGAACTTGCATTCAGACGATAAGGGAATGTAGAGTGGGTGCAGGGACAAACAACAAATTTCATCAACTCTAAAGTCACTGCAGATGGTGACTGCAGCCATGAAATTAAAAGACGCTTACTCCTTGGAAGAAAAGTTATGACCAACCTGGATAGCGTATTCAAAAGCAGAGACATTACTTTTCCAACAAAGGTCCATCTAGTCAAGGCTATGATTTTTCCAGTGGTCATGTATGGATGTGAGAGTTGGACTGTGAAGAAGGCTGAGCGCTGAAGAATTGATGCTTTTGAACTGTGGTGTTGGAGAAGACTCTTGAGAGTCCCTTGGACTGCAAGGAATTCCAACCAGTCCATCCTAAAAGAGATCAGCCCTGGGATTTCTTTGGAAGGAATGATGCTAAAGCTGAAACTCCAGTACTTTGGCCACCTCATGAGAAGAGTTGACTCACTGGAAAAGACTCTGATACTGGGAGGGATTGGGGGCAGGAGGAGAAGGGGACAACAGAGGATGAGATGGCTGGATGGCATCACGGACTCGATGGACGTGATTCTGAGTGAACTCTGGGAGTTGGTGATGGACAGGGAGGCCTGGCGTGCTGTGATTCATGGCGTCGCAAAGAGTCAGACACGACTGAGCAACTGAACTGAAAATGCATGTGGCCTATGCAATTTTTCATTTTCTTAATGAAAATGACAGAGGAGAGAAAAGCAAAGTGGCTAATTTTACTCTTCTGGATCTAACCCTACTTGTCTCCAGGATTTTGCAAATCCTTTTGCAATACAGTATTTTGGCAACACGTCTTCACACAGAATAGATGTGTAATCACCCGAGGAATTAGTGCAATCACTTTCATTTGATTTGATGTGATTCATGCAGAGTGAAAAGCAATTTTGCATTATAGAAATAATCCTTCATATAGAATATTCTCATAAGGATGCTTTAAACTTAAAGTTCACCCTCTCTCCTGACCAGAGTATAACAAAAACCAAATAGTGTCAGCATATCCTTTTAGCTGGAGTCACTCATACAAATATCTAACTGGCATTCTGCTGCCAATGCTATTATTTCATTTTAAACTGACAATAAAAATCCTGCTGGACAGTTTACGATACACCATCAAATCAATGTCACCAGAAGGATGAGGAATACTGTGCAATTCAGATTCTAGGAAAGGCATGAGCTTTCTCTGGGTTATAGAGGGCTCTAAAGGTGGCTCAGAGGTTAAAGCATCTGCCTGCAATGTGGGAGACCTGGGTTCGATCCCTGGGTCGGGAAGATCCCCTGGAGAAGGAAATGGCAACCCACTCCAGTATTCTTGCCTGGAGAATCCCATGGACTGAGGAGCCTGGTGGGCTACAGTCCATGGGGTCACAAAGAGTTGGACACAACTGAGTGACTTCACTTCACTTCACTTCAAAGGAAATAACTGTGGATGTTAAAGATACAAAAAGGCACTGCTGCTGCTGCTGCTGCTGCTAAGTCGCTTCAGTCGTGTTCGACTCTGTGCGACCCCATAGACGGCAGCCTGCCAGGCTCCCTCGTCCCTGGGATTCTCCAGGCAAGAACACTGGAGTGGGTTGCCATTTCCTTCTCCAATGCATGAATCAACCCACTCCAGTATTCTTGCCTGGAGAATCCCATGGACTGAGGAGCCTGGTGGGCTACAGTCCACAGTGTCGCAAAGAGTCGGACACAACTGAGCGACTTCACTTCACTTCTTCAAAATTCCCTTCCCTTATGTGGGTAGTCCTAATCTAATCAGGTAAAGACCTGAATAGAACAGAAAGGCTGACTTTTCATGAATCAGAGGGAACTCTTTCTGCTTACTGTCTTTGAGCTGAGACATCAATATTATCCTCCCTTTGAGCTGAACTGAGATCTGAACCTGTGATCTTTGGACTAGGATTACGCCATTGGTTTTGCTGGTTCTTAGACATGGACTGGAACTTAAATCATCATCTCTTTGGGTCTCCAGCATATCTTAACTTGTCAGCCTCTATAACTGCAAGAACAGTCTACTTATAGTAAACTCTTTATATAAAATTGCATGTATATATAGGTGCATACATATACACACACACATAGATATATGCATATGTATGTACATATGGGCATATATATATATATATGAATAGTTCTATTTCTATGAGGAACCCTGACTAAAATAATTATGAAAACTTTAGACCTTGAATTTCATATAGGGGCCTCTCTCTGAGATTAAAATGGACAATAATACAAGTATGATCTTTTGGATTGGAGTCAGCAGACTCTTAACTTATGGCTTAAATCTGGCCCACTACTTGTTTTTCTAAATAAAGTTTTATTGGGACATAGACCTGCACATAGACCTGTTCTGAAACACTGTGAATTTATCTATCATTATCTTGGAGAGGAAAATAGGAATCCCTTGCAATGTGGATATTAATTACAGATTGAGAAATATAGATAGATGAATTGAATTTTCTCTGAATTAGTTATTGTGATGTTTAATTTTATGTGTCAACTTGTGTAGGTCACCAAGTACCCAAATATTTGATAAAACTATTTGATCAAATTATTCTGGGTGTTTCTAGTTTCTCTGCAGAAGGGAGGGGTCTCTTTACAGCCTTGAATCTTTAATTAACAATGTGTTTTATGATTCTGTGCTGAAGTCCACTAATTGGAATTGTGTATCCTGTAAAATTTTCGTATAAATACATGCTGATAAATGCCAAACTATCAGGCTGTGAAATCTTTGTAAGGACATATGCTTTTATCTGTATGCTAATGCTAGATTTTTCTGGGGCTTAGACTCTGAAGATGAGCTATTCCAATTGTCAAAGTGCCTGCTTTTTGCTGAGAAATAAGTGGTTTGACATCTGAGATAAGGCTTAAAGAGTATTCTATAGCTGAAAATACAAAAATAGCTCACTACTTTCATTCAGTGAACAATATTATAACACTTTGAGAAGTGGAATTGATGACAGGAATAATTTGCCCTTATTAAAAGAATAACTTTAAAGGACTTCTTTGGGCAGTTTTATGTGATCAGCCTGAAATATGAGTTTGTTAATGAAGTTGTTATATTGGAGAATAATGTTTTTTGTAGGCCATAATTTACAGCCTGAATCCTGGGATTTTTTAAAGTGTTGTTGAACAAGGCACATATTGTTGGTTAACAGGTGTGCATATTTTAAAAATTCCTATTCAGTAAAATTTCAGTGACTTCTGATTTATGTAGTAGAAAACTCTTTAAAAATTTTGTTACAAATAATATCATTGTCCAGTAGTTTTAACACACTTTCTTTTTTCTCTTTAGCTGTTAACATTGTTTTGGTTCATTAATTCAATAGAGTTAGTGAACAGAGAGCTGCATACATGCTTTTGCATTCTCTGATCTCTTCAGACAATTCTTTGGTTTGTTGGATTTCATTATTTCTTCAGTAATTAAGGATTTAGGATACAGTCTCTAAAAGTTTACCCGTGCATCATAAATGTGTTATAAAGTTTTCTTTTATAAATTATATTCTAGTTAGGGTATAATTTCTATTTCCTCTTTGACCTACAAGTAATTAAGAAGAGTTTCTTACTTTTCTGAATTGTTGTTTTCTTCATCATTTTAGTATTTATTCCCAAGTTTTATTTGTTATGATCAGAAAATATGTGAGTATGTATGGCAAGACCAATACAATATTGTAAAGTAAAATAAATAAAATCTGGGGGGAAAAANGTAATTAAGAAGAGTTTCTTACTTTTCTGAATTGTTGTTTTCTTCATCATTTTAGTATTTATTCCCAAGTTTTATTTGTTATGATCAGAAAATATGTGAGTATGTATGGCAAGACCAATACAATATTGTAAAGTAAAATAAATAAAATCTGGGGGGAAAAAATCTTATAAAATTTGCTTTATGGCCAAGTATGAGATTTTTATTAAAAGTCTGAGAAACACAATATTGTAAAGCTATTATCCTCCAATTAGAAAAAATTTTTTAAAATCTACATTTGTATGTATCACTATGTACAATATGTAGTACACAAATGTACATGAACATATATCTATATTTTGTCACTCATTACCTTTCAAGTTCATACCCAGAGATTCTAATTTAATGGTCTGAGAATTGTCTGGGGTTTTTAAAGATTTCCATGTGATTATAACATGCAACCAATACTAAGAATCACTATCCTAATGAAATAATTGTTTTAGTCCAGTGATTCTCAGAGTGTGGGCTGGCTGTACCAACACTGCCTGGGAACTTGTTAAAAATACGAATTATTGATCTTACTAAACTGGAAACTCTGTGGGCCCAGGAGTCCGTGTGTTTTTATATTTTTATTAGGTTATAATTGCTTTACACTGTTGTGTTAGTTTCTTCGGTACAGTGGAGTGAATCAGCAATCTGGATACATATAATCCCTTCCTTCTTAAGCATCCCGCCCACCTACCCCCATCCTACCCCTCTAGGTCATTATAGAGCACCAGTCTGAGCTTCCTGTGCTATACAGCAGCTTCCCACTTCTCACCTCTATTTTACACATGATAGTGTAGATAAAAATGTGAAAGTGTTAGTTGCTCAGCCATGTCCGATTCTTTAGGACCCCGTGGATTGTAGCCCAGCAGCCTCCTCTGTCCATGGAATTCTCCCGGCAGGAATACTAGAATGTGTTGCCATCCCCTTCTCCAGGGGATCTTCCCAACCCAGGGATCAAAGCCGCTTGTCCTGCATTGCAGGTGAATGCTCTGCTGTCTGAGCCACCAGGGAAGCCCATAGTGTATATATATCAGTGCTGATTCTTTCAGTTTGCCCCACCCTCCTCTTCCCCTTGTGTCCACGTTTGCTTTCTATGTAGGTGTCAAAGTCCTGCCCTGCAAATTGACTTATTGGTAACATTTTTCTAGAGTCCTGTATACCTGCCTTAATATGCATATTGTTTTTCTGACTCACTTCACTCTGTGTGACAGACTCTAGGTCCCTCTGCATCACTATCAAATGACTCAATTTTGTTCCTTTATATGGCTGAGTAATATTCCTTTGTATATATGTACCACGACTTCTTTATCCATTCATTTTTTGATGGACATTTAGGTTGCTTCCCTCCAGCAATCTGTATTTTAAAAAACTTGAAAGATGATTCCAGTATTCACTAAAGATTGAGAATTACTGATGTCTAACAGTGTTTTGACATTATGAGTCATCTTGTGCGCAGAAGTCAGTTCATCTTATCTGGAAGCATTTTAGATGGTCACAACTTGGGTGATCACATACAAGCTGTGACTCCCTTGGATGGCTAGTGTTTGTGTGTAGTTGATAGAGGCCAGGGATGTGTCAAATACCCTACAGTGGATGGGATAGCCCCTCACAGCAGAGACTCACCCAGGCCAAAGTCTCAGTACTGCTTCTGTGTAGAAACTGATGTAGATTGTAGCTTCCCAACTTTGGCTCCCTCTTATGACCAGCCGGGGATTCCAAATTTAGTTTAATTCAGCCAGTGTTAAAGGCAATATGTCAGGATTTTAAAAGCTATCCCCATGATTATATTCACAACCACAGCTGAAAATTCCTGCTGAAGACCCTGGTCATTGAGGTACCTAAAATTCTTAAGTTCCAGTGGATGGGTCACCCACTCCAGTGTTCTTGCCTGGAGAATCCCAGGGACAAGGGAGCCTGGTGGGCTGCTGTCTATGGGGTCACACAGCGTCGGACACGACTGAAGTGACTTAGCAGCAGTAGCAGTAGCAGTGGATGGGTCAGGGTGATCTTGAGTTCATTTTACTTTAAAAGTTAAAAAGTAGTCATTGTTACCTCCTGATGTGATGTAATAGGAAGGCAAACAGCATTTTCCGAAGTGTTCTTGCCAAAATATCTCAATCTTAAACATGAGCAAGTTTCTGGATTTTTAAATCTAACTACCAATTTAGAGGCAGATGTTAAAAAAACACTGTGAGGATGTCATCAGCAAAATCAGAAGGTAGAAAGTACTCCAGGACAAATGATAACTTTTTTTTTTTTTCCAACAAATAGTAAGAAGGAAAAAAAAAAAATAGAACTGTTCTTTGTTGTCATTTAGTTGCTAAGTCGGGTCTGACTCTTTGGTGACCCTGTAATCCACCTGGGTCCTCTGTCTATGGGGTTTCCCAATCATGAATAATAGAGTGGGTAGCCATTCCCTTCTCCAGGGGATCTTCCCAACACAGAGATCGAACTTGCATCTTCTGCGTAGCAGGTGGATTTTGCTAAGTCGGGTCTGACTCTTTGGTGACCCTGTAATCCACCTGGGTCCTCTGTCTATGGGGTTTCCCAATCATGAATAATAGAGTGGGTAGCCATTCCCTTCTCCAGGGGATCTTCCCAACACAGAGATCGAACTTGCATCTTCTGCGTAGCAGGTGGATTCTTTACCACCAAGCCACGTGGGAAGCTATAATATATTACACTTCAACAGCACTTAAACTCAGAACAGAGTATTTTTATAGACTTAAGTTTAATAGTGAAAGTATTCACTGGGAGAGAGAAAACAATGGCCAGGGTGAGGGAGAGAGGATGAATGGGATTACAGGGAGTAAATGGCAAAGTTCACTTCACTTCAAAGGAAATAACTGTGGATGTTAAAGATACAAAAAGGCACTGCTGCTGCTGCTGCTGCTGCTAAGTCGCTTCAGTCGTGTTCGACTCTGTGCGACCCCATAGACGGCAGCCTGCCAGGCTCCCTCGTCCCTGGGATTCTCCAGGCAAGAACACTGGAGTGGGTTGCCATTTCCTTCTCCAATGCATGAAGTGAAAAGTGAAAGTGAAGTTGCTCAGTCTGTCCGACTGTTAGCGACCCCATGGACTGCAGCCCACCGGGCTCCTCCGTCCATGGGATTTTCCAGGCAAGAGTACTGGGGTGGGGTGCCATTGCCTTCCCCCCAAAAAGGCACTGCCAGTAACTAATACAAAAATCTCTTCCTTTTAGACTATACCACAAAGAAAAACATTTCACAGCTTAATTACTTATTTGGGTACTGTCTGTCCAACTCTTTTTGGCCCCATGGACTATAGCCCACCATGCTCCTGTTTCCATGGAATTTTCCAGGCAAGGACACTAGAGTGGGTTGCCATTTCCTCCTCCAGGGGATCCTCCAGACCCAGGGATTAAAGCTGCATCTCTTGTCTCTCCTGCATTGGAAGGCAGATTCTTTATCACTAACTTGAGAAGCGCTTAATCTTAACTGTGTTTATCTTAATTGCACAGGGTTGAGACAAATGTTGCATAACTAGTTACTAGGAATGCTCCCACTGCCATTACTTTCCCTATATTTAGTCCATTTTTTCTTTCATCATAACCAGTTTTATCAGAATCCTTCCACTCTTTTATTTGGTGACCTTGGGAAGCAGAAGTTTCCAAAACTTTAGAAGTCACAGACCATTAAAAAATAAAAGTGAGATTAAAAAAAAAATGGAGAGTCTAATCTACTATTTCTAAAGTTTTACTCTTCTAAAAAATAAGCACTTCCCACCACCATAAAAGAAAGAAAAAATCTTCAACAGGTAGAAAGGGCAGCAACCTAAAATAAAAAGCTTTCCTTTAAATTGGTTACATTTAACTTTGTGGAAAACTCACTACCTTACCTTTATGTTTTCATTTTCCACACACAAGTGAAAATACCTTTGTTATCAAGTGCACTGAAAATCCTTTTTGAGATAACATCAGCTCATTTTTGGCAGAGCCTTGAGTATGGCTAAAAGGCATTCATTCATTTTAATCCTGTAATTATCTATGGACTAACTTATTATGTTCAAGCCCTTGATCTAGATCCTAAATAATGCCAGAATCAGAACAGTCCAATCCCTGCCTTCAAATAGCTTATGATCTAATAAAGAAGATAAGAAATAGTGAATTTAAGAAAAGATAACAAGAAATACCATAAGAGAGGAACAAACCAAGCTATGAAAGTTGAAAGAAAAATAGAGTAACATTTACTCAGGGAATTGGAAATGGCTTCATGGAAAAATTAGAAATGAAATGGAGCCTAAAGAATGGGGGTATCTCAAGAGCAAGAAGGGAGGGTGTGTGTGTGTCTGGGTTATGTATGTATGGGTATGTGTGTATAGAGATGAAAGAATGGAAAAAGAGCATTCCAGAAAATAAGAGGAGAAAGCCATAGGCTAAAAAGTTCATTCCACATCTTACCAATAGGTAATGTGTAATTATTAAAGGTTTTGAGAGGTGTAGAACAAGAATGCTTTCCGGAGAACCAATTTTAAGATTTTATTTAAGAAAGTTTTTGAGGTATGCATTATTTCAAGTGCAAGGTTCACTGATTTTCAAATTCTGACCACTGAATTTATAACCCAAGAAACTGGGGAAAAAATATTTCATTGAATGAAAAATGTATTACAAGAGTTTGTTTGCATTTTGGTGGTCCAAAAGATGTCTCCCTGACATTGGCTTCCAGGATGAAGCAAGAAAAAATTACCACGTAGCACTGGCCCCAAGGATATGGGAATAAAAGGAAAATAATATGGAAGAGAAAGCATCTCTAAAGCTGAGGAAGGACCAGGGTGGGAGAAAGGGGTATGGGGGAAGGGGTCTCAAAATGGCATTGCTTCTGATCAAGGAACTCACTCCATAGCAAATGATGTCTGAAAATGAACCCACAGTCATGGAATTGACTGGCCTTGTCGTGTTCCCCATCATCCTGAAGCAATTGATTTGGTAGAATGGCCTTTTGAAGACTCTGTTAGAGTGTCATCTAGATGGTGATACCTTTCAGGACTGGGGCAAGATTCTCCAGGAGGATGTACATGTCCTGCATCAATGTCTGACACATAGTGCTGTTGTTTCTATAGCCAGGATTCACAGGGCCAGGAATCAAGAGGTCAGAATGGGAGTGGCACCCTTCACAACTATCCCTAGTGACCCACTTGCTATCCCCTAGACTTCATGTTCTGCTGATCTAGATGTCCGTTCCAAAGTGAGGAATNCAGAGCCTTGAGTATGGCTAAAAGGCATTCATTCATTTTAATCCTGTAATTATCTATGGACTAACTTATTATGTTCAAGCCCTTGATCTAGATCCTAAATAATGCCAGAATCAGAACAGTCCAATCCCTGCCTTCAAATAGCTTATGATCTAATAAAGAAGATAAGAAATAGTGAATTTAAGAAAAGATAACAAGAAATACCATAAGAGAGGAACAAACCAAGCTATGAAAGTTGAAAGAAAAATAGAGTAACATTTACTCAGGGAATTGGAAATGGCTTCATGGAAAAATTAGAAATGAAATGGAGCCTAAAGAATGGGGGTATCTCAAGAGCAAGAAGGGAGGGTGTGTGTGTGTCTGGGTTATGTATGTATGGGTATGTGTGTATAGAGATGAAAGAATGGAAAAAGAGCATTCCAGAAAATAAGAGGAGAAAGCCATAGGCTAAAAAGTTCATTCCACATCTTACCAATAGGTAATGTGTAATTATTAAAGGTTTTGAGAGGTGTAGAACAAGAATGCTTTCCGGAGAACCAATTTTAAGATTTTATTTAAGAAAGTTTTTGAGGTATGCATTATTTCAAGTGCAAGGTTCACTGATTTTCAAATTCTGACCACTGAATTTATAACCCAAGAAACTGGGGAAAAAATATTTCATTGAATGAAAAATGTATTACAAGAGTTTGTTTGCATTTTGGTGGTCCAAAAGATGTCTCCCTGACATTGGCTTCCAGGATGAAGCAAGAAAAAATTACCACGTAGCACTGGCCCCAAGGATATGGGAATAAAAGGAAAATAATATGGAAGAGAAAGCATCTCTAAAGCTGAGGAAGGACCAGGGTGGGAGAAAGGGGTATGGGGGAAGGGGTCTCAAAATGGCATTGCTTCTGATCAAGGAACTCAATCCATAGCAAATGATGTCTGAAAATGAACCCACAGTCATGGAATTGACTGGCCTTGTCGTGTTCCCCATCATCCTGAAGCAATTGATTTGGTAGAATGGCCTTTTGAAGACTCTGTTAGAGTGTCATCTAGATGGTGATACCTTTCAGGACTGGGGCAAGATTCTCCAGGAGGATGTACATGTCCTGCATCAATGTCTGACACATAGTGCTGTTGTTTCTATAGCCAGGATTCACAGGGCCAGGAATCAAGAGGTCAGAATGGGAGTGGCACCCTTCACAACTATCCCTAGTGACCCACTTGCTATCCCCTAGACTTCATGTTCTGCTGATCTAGATGTCCGTTCCAAAGTGAGGAATGCACCCACCAGGAAACACAAGAATAACTCCACTAAAGTAGGAGTTAAGACAGTCACCTGGACACTTTGGGTTCCCTCTGCCTCTGAATCAACAGGCAAGAAAAGGGAGTTACAGTTCCAGCTGGGGTGACTGGGCCTGACAACCAAGAAGGAATGGGACGACTACTCCAAAACGGAGGTAAGGAAAAGTATGTCTCAAATACAGGAGATCCCTTATGACATCTCTTAGAATGAAAATGACCCAGGATTAAACTCAGTAAGAACCAACAACAATCCAATCCAAGCAGTACTACTAGTGGCCTGGACCTGCAGGAGTGCAGCTTTGAGTCACCCCACCAGGCAAAGAGGGCTTCCCAGGTGGCACAAGTGGTAAAGAACCTGCCTGCCAATTCAGGAGACCAAAGACACAGTTTCATCCCTGGGTTGGGAAGATCCCCTGAAGGAGGGCACGGCAACCCACTGCAGTATTCTTGCCTGGAGAATCACCATGGACAGATGAGTCTGGAGGGCTACAGTCCATGGGGTCACAAAGAGTCAGACATGAATGAGTGATGGTCACACTATGACCATGTGACTAGCTACAGAAATGAAAACTATAATGGTCATGAGTATTGCTGCCTTATTCTGTTATCAGTATGATTGTCTATTACATAAATATCTTTGTATTCTCCCCTCTCTTATCCCCTTATCATGTAACGTAAAATATATTGACCTTATCCTATACTATTCAAGTGCCATCACTCTGCATCTTCATGTCTTATGTTATGGAATATCAAAGAAAAAAGTAAATATCACCCAAGGATTTTGCATCCTCTTCTGGACAAACAGTGAGTTTTCAGCTGTATTTAGGATAGCTATAGTATGTTAGACAGAAGTATGACCCTGTTATTGTCTTTATTTGGAGGTGAAGTACGGTTTAAGGAGATGTGTATGAATGTCAAGTTGATAAGCGGTAAACTCGTGATGCTTAATTTTGTGTCAGCTTGACCGTGGTGCCCAGATATTTGATCAAATATTATTCTGGATGTTTCCATGAGGGTGGTTTTTGGATGAGATGAACATTTAAATTGATTAACTTTGAATCTATAAAGTATTAATAGATTGCCTGCTTTAATGACAGTGTCCCTCAGTTAGATGCTGTAATAGGACAGAAAATGACCTCTCCTAAGCAAGAATGAATTCTGTCAGCAGACTGCCTTTGAACTTGAACTGTCACGCTTCCCTGAGTCTCCAACATGCCAGTCTAATCCCTTAAGATTTTGAACTTGGCAATGTCCACCTTCACATGAGCCAATTCCTTAAAGTAAATTAATCAATCCATAGCTATCTCTCCCTGTAGATCTATGACAGAAGAGAGAGAGAAAGAATATACATACATCCAGTCTATATAAACACACACACACACACATACCGGCACTGCTTCTCTGGAGAACTCTAATACAGATGCCTTCAAGCTCTACACACACAGTGATACAGGCATTCTGTAGATACAAATATAAACATACATATTAGAATTAACAAAATCGGCAGCTTAAAAGAACACGTACTTATTCTGTTTCTGTGAGAAAAGGTCTGGGCATATCTCACGTGTCCTCTGCATAGAGTCTCATCAATTGCAATCAAGGTATTGATAGGTATAATGGTGTCATCGCAGGCTAAACTGATGAAGGATCCATTTTTGCAGAATTCAGTATTTTGTGATTGTAGAGTTGAAGGCTTCAGTCTTGCTGGCTGTTGTTAACTTGTGCAAGTTGATCAATCACTAAATATATAGAGCTTATAAAAACTATAGAAGTTTCCAAAACAAAATCAGTGTCTTTTTAACTAATGGGTAGTTTGGCTTCCTTCACTCTAAAAAGTCATAAACTAATTTGATTCTGAAACCTCATTGAGCCAAATATCTCCAAATTCATTTTAAGATTAGGAAGACCCAAGTGTTAAAGCAGCATAAAATTTGGCAAAATAGTTCTGCCATTGCCCAGTGGTAAAATACCAAAATGATTTTCATAGTCTAGTGAGTTATGGAAATGGAAGGAACTGTAAATTGGTATTAATGGGAGACAAGAAGAAAAGGAAATACTGTGGTCAGACTTTAAAATTATTTGGTGTGCCTCAAAATACTTCCCTGCTCTATATTTTAGCTAAATTGAACAATTTAACCATCAGCTTTTAGGGGAGAGCTTTTGTAATTATGATTTTAATTCAAGAAGTTAATAATATTATTTTCTGTTTTTCATGAAATGTAATATGTGCTTTTGTCAGTCCCCTCAGCCTCCATCTCCTCTGCCCCTTTGCCAGCTCTCCGGTGCCACCTCAGCCAGTGGTCCTCCGTGGGAGGGAGTGAGGTGGCAGGAGGCCGGTGGTACTGCGCGCTAGGCAATGCTGTTTCCTCTCCATGGGATCTGCCCGCCATGTCCCTGCACTCTGCGGTGGACAGCAAAGGTGTGTTTATCAAACCTTTATCAAACGTTTCCACTGCTGCACGGAGGGCACACGCATCTTCAGTGGGACTTGGAATTCCTGGAGAATTGCCTTTGTGACAAGTTGACATAATCCCTTTAAGTTCCATCTCTAAGTTTCCCATATTTGTCTATATCTTGAGAGTCCCTTGAACTGCAAGGAGATCCAACCAGTCCATCCTAAAGGAAATCAGTTCTGAGTGTTCATTGGAGGAGCTGATGTTGAAGCCAAAACTCCAATACTTTGGCAACCTGATGCAAAGGGCTGACTCGTTTGAAAAGACCCTGATGTTGGGAAAGATTGAAGGTAGGAGAAGAAGGGGAGGGCAGAGGATGAGATAGTTGGATGGCATCACCAACTCAATGGACAAGAGTTTGGGTGGACTCCGGGAGTTGGTGATGGACAGAGGAGCCTGGCGTGCTGCAGTCCATGGGGTCACAAAGAGTTGAACATGACTGAACTGACTGACTAACCCTATTTGTAGTTTGTTGTTTTCAAAAAGACATCAAGAAACTATGAACAGCTTTAGTAATGAGTTTGACTGCCATTTCTTAGATGAAGGCATTACTACCAGGGACCTTCTGGACCAAAAAAAACTAAGTTTCTTCTGATGATAAGCATGCCTTCTACGTTGCAGATGTGGGAGACATTCTAAAGAAACATCTGAGATGGTTTAAAGCTCTTCCTCGGATCACCATCATTTTTGCAGTCAAATGCAATGATAGTAGAACCATAGTGAAGACCCTAGCTGCCAATGGGACAAGACTTGACTGTGCCAGCAAGACTGAATTACAATTGGTGCTGTCTTGGGATGCCTCCAGAGAGGATTACCTATGCAAATCTGTATAAACAAGTTTCTCAGATTAAGTACACTGCCAATAACAGGGTACAGATGATGACTTTTGATAGTGAAGTCGAGTTGATGAAAGTTTCCAGGGCACATCCAAAGGCCAAGTTGGTTTTGCAGATTGCCACTGATAATTCTAAAGCAGTATGTCACCTCAGTGTCAAATTTGGTGCCGCAGGCTTCTTTTGGAATGGGCAAAAGAGCTAGATATTGATGTCATTGGTGTCACCTTCCATGTGGGAAGTGGCTGTATTGATCCTGAGACCTTCGTGCAGGTGACCTCTGATGCCTGCTGTGTCTTTGACATAGGAGCTAAGGTTGGTTTCAACATGTATCTGCTTGATATTGGTGGTGGCTTTCCTGGATCTGAGGATGTAAAACTTAAATTTGGAGATCACCAGTGTAATCAAGCCAGCATTGGACAAGTATTTTCCATCAGACTTTGGAGTGAGAATCATACCTGAGCCGGGCAGATACTATGTTGCATCAGCTTTCACACTCACAGTTAATATCATTGCCCAGAAAATCTCATATTAAAGGAACAGACAGACTCTGATGATGAAGAAGTCAAGTGAACAAACAGTTATGTATGACATGAATGATGGAGTATATGGGTCATTTAACTGCATTCTTTTGTATCACACACACGAAGCCTCTTCTGTAGAAGAGACCCAAACCAGACGAGAAGTATTATTCATCCAGCATCTGAGGACCGATCTGTGCTGGCCTGGACCACACTGTTGAGTGCTGTAACCTGCATGTGGGCAACTGGATGCTTTTCAAGAACATGGGTGCTTACACTGTCACTGCTGCTTCTAACTTCAATGGATTCCAGAGACCTAGATGCCAGGGCCAACACGGCAACTGATGAAGCAGATCCAAAACCAGGACTTCCCACCCAGAGTGGAGGAGCAGGATGTCAGCCCCCTGCACACTTTTCTGTGCCTGAGAGAGCAGGATGAAGCAGCATGCAGCAGACTGTGCTTCCATTCATATTAAAACGTAGCTACCACTCTTGTAGCTGTTAACTGTGAGTTTAGCTTGATTTAAAGGTTTGGAGGGGGGGCACCATTTAACTTAATTACTGCTAGTTCTGAGACGTCTATATGAGTAGACTTGGCACAGGTAAACCAATGTGGAAGGCTGGGAGATCTGGGGTCACACTTATCTGTGTTCCTGTGGAAACTGTTAGGTAGTTAGAATAGGAAAAAGGAGTCCAGAATGGCTGTGGCTAAAAGACAAAGGGAAAAGCCCATGAAAATACAACAAAGGAAGGTCCAAGGACCAGAGTGAAGACCTCAGGTAAAACAGACAGCCCTCCTGGCTAGCCTAATTTACATAGGGCAGGCTCAGAGGGAGGAGAAAAAGCATATAAAAAGAGGAGCCAAAATTGAGCTGGGGGTTTCTCTTCTCTTTGCATCTTTTGGGTTGGCCCACCCTCATGCCTTGAGGATGTATTTTCCTTTGCTTGCCAAATAAAACTGAGCTGTAACATGGAGCTGTAACACTGGTCCTTCCATTGCTGCAAACTTTTGCCTCAGCGAGACAGAACTGAGGAAATTACACACTCCTCCAACAAAACTATTTGAATATTTGTTTTATATGGATTTTTATTCACTTTTCAAACATGCTACTAAAGGCTTCAACTGCTGAGTAAGCATTTGTGGCTTGTGTATTGGCAGGATGGGCCAGAAGCTTAGTGTTGCAACCGGTTTTAACAAAAAGGAATAAAGTATCTTGACATAAAAAAAAAAAGTAATGTGTGATAAAAGGTATCCTCAAAACCAGTATTAAACAATCTAGCAACCATGCTATGTGGCTGTGGTGGTGTTTAGTCTCTGAATCATGTCCAGCTCTTGTGACCCCATGGACTGTAGCTCACCAAGCTCCTCTGTCTGTGGGATTTCCAAGCAAGAATACTGGAGTGTGTTGCCATTTCCTTCTCTACCCAGGGGATTAAAGTTGCATCTCCTGTATTGACATACCACCAAGCCACCAATCATGTAACTACTAATCAATATTCAGAAAAGGCTTCATGTTTCTGTAGAAATATCAAATTTAGTTCATATCCGACATTGTGCTTAATCTCCCACCATGGATACCATTGAAACATCTGGAAAGGTGACTAAATTGACATTATCTGTAACTAATCTAAAATTTGGGCTTCCCTGATAGCTCAGTTGGTAATTTATCTTTATGCTATCTTCCAAATTACTGGGCTTGATCATTTAATTCAAACTGGGAAAAAGCTGTAAAAGCAAATCTGTAACCAGATCTGGATATAAGACATGTAATACATTCCTAAGCAGAAACATTTATTAAAAATGACAGCTAAAGATTAGATAAGCTTATGGAAAAAATTTGAAGAAAAATTTTAAGGATCTGAAAAAGCTGATAAAATAACATTTGCCTAAAAAATAAATTGATTTGTAATCCCTGTTTAATGGTTTCCAAAAAATTTTAAGAGTAATATTTTTCTCCTTCATTTAATTCACAATCTTATTCATTCACACTTTCAAATTTACATGTTGCCAGGTTCAAATGCAAATGTCTCATCAGCTGTCAGCTTAAAAAGAAATTATCTTATAAATTCAAAGTGCGATTATTTGGCTGCTTCTGGAAACTTAAGCTTTATTCTTTCAACCTCAAATATATTAAAAATAGATAATACACACATAAAAAGATCAAGCTGAGGCTATTTTGATCAAAGTAGTGAATAAAACCTAAAGCTAAACCAATAATATTTCTAAAAGAATTTATTCGCTTATTTCACATTATCCTCTTTTAATCTGTTACTAACATTGAAATGGCATATAAAAGCAATTCGCTGGAGTCAAAGTATAATATTTCTGAATAACATAATAAGGCAGCTATAATACAATAATAGCCCCTAGAAATTGGGCCTATAACCCATATCATATATTCTTTGGCTCATATAGATGACAAAGAAAGTTAACTATTCTAAAGGGATATAAGAAAAAAATATATCTGAAATTTTCAGGTTTAAAAAGAGAATTAAAAGTCAATACTAAAAACACCTCAAATTACTCAAATTTATACAGAAAATCATTTTAAATTTAGCAACTGCCTTAAATTGTTAAATGTAAAGAAACATCTAGTTACATAAAATTAGAAAGCCTAAAATACCTTAAAAATTAGAAATCACCTGGAAATTTTCAGTATATATTTTTGTCAAGTGAAATTTCAAAAAAGTGATTCATGGGGTAATTTCTACCATACCATCCTCTCCCTCCTTTCCTCCTCAGCACTCTATAGTCATCAAATAAAGTGAAAGGGGATCATTTGGCAAACTCCACACTGAATAAGCTGAACCTCTCAGTATATTTTCATTGTTATCCTCAGTTTTAATTACATAAAAATTTCAAAGGGGTTCAATGATTTTAATCAGTGGACATTAGTAACTGAACTTATGAACATTAGCATAAATTGGAGTTGCAAACTGGATTACTGTTTTTCAGTTCAGTTCACTAAATAAAGACCTGCAGTGTATAAACCATTATTCACCAACATGGGAAGCAAAATGATAAATTCTTTACATCTCAGTCAGCCTCCAGGTATTTACACCTTCAGTTCAGTTCATTTCAGTCGCTCAGTCCTGTCTGACTCTTTGCAACCCCATGGACTGCAAAATGCCAGGCCTCCCTGTCCATCACCAATTCCCAGAGACTACTCAACTCCTGTCCACTGAGTCAGTGATGCCATCCAACCATCTCATCCTCTGCCATCCCCTTCTCCTCCCACCTTTAATCTTTCCCAGCATCAGGGTCTTTTCAAATGAGTCAGTTCTTTGCATCAGGTGCCCAAAGTATTGGAGTTTCAGCTTCAGCATCAGTCCTTCCAATGAACATTCAGGACTGATTTTCTTTAGGACGGGATGGTTGTATCTCCTTACAGTCCAAAGGACACTCAAGAGTCTTCTCCAGCATCACAGTTCAAAAGCATCAATTCTTCAGTTCTCAGCTTTCTTTATATTCCAACTCTCACATCCATATATGACTACTGGAAAAACCACAGCTTTGACTAGATCCACCTTTGTTGGCAAAGTAATGTTTCTGCTTTTTAATATGCTGTCTAGGTGGGTCATAACTTTCCTTCCAAGGAGTAAGTGTCTTTTAATTTTATGGCTGAAATTACCATCTGCAGTGATTTTAGAGCTCTTTCCCCATCTGTTGCCATGAAGTGATGGAACTGCATGCCATGATCTTAGTTTTCTGAATGTCAAGTTTTAAGCCAATTTTGCCACTCTCCTCTTTCACATTCATCAAGAAGCTCTTTAGTTGTTCTTCGCTTTCTGCCATAAAGGTGGTGTCATCTGCATATCTGAGGTTATTGATGTTTCTCCTGGTAATCTTGATTCCAGCTTGTGCTTCATCCAGCCCAGTGTTCCTCATGATGTACTCTGCTATAAATTAAATAAACGGGGTGACAATATATAGCCTTGATGTACTCCTTTTCCTATTTGGAACCAGTCTGTTGCTCCATGTCCAGTTCTAACTATTTCTTCTTGACTTGCATACAAATTTCTCAGGAGGAAGGTCAGGTGATCTGATATTCCCATCTCTTGAAGAATTTCCCACACAGTCAAAGGCTTTGGCATAGTCAATAAAGCAGAAATAGATGTTCTTCTCTTGCTTTTTCGATGATCCAACGGATGCTGGCAATTTGATCTCTGGTTCCTCTGCCTTTTCTAAATCCAGCTTGAACATCTGGAAGTTCATGGTTCACGTACTGTTGAAGCCTTGCTTGGAGAATTTTAAGCATCACTTTACTAGAGTGTGAGATGAGTGCAATTGTGTGGTACTTTGAGCATTCTTTGGCATTGCCTTTCTTTGGAATTGGAATGAAAAGTGATCTTTTCCAGTCCTGTGGCCACTGCTGAGTTTTCCAAATTTGCTGGCACATTGAGCAAAGCACTTTCACAGCATCATCTTTCAGGGTTTGAAATAGTTCAACTGGAATTCCATCACCTCTGCTAGCTTTGTTTGTAGTGATGCTTCCTAAGGCCCACTTGACTTCACATTCCAAGATATCTGGCTCTAGGTGAGTGATCACACCATCGTGATTATCTGGGTCATGAAGATCTTTTTTGCATAGTTGTTTTGTGTATTCTTGCCACCTCTTCTTAATATCTTCTGCTTCTGTTAGGTCCATACCATTTCCCTCCTTTATTGAGCCCATCTTTGCATGAAAATTCCCTTGGTATCTCTAATTTTCTTGAAGAGATCTCTAGTCTTTTCCATTCTTTTGTTTTCCTTTATTTCTTTTTTTTTTCTTTTTTATTTTTTTTTTATAGCTTCCATTTTACTTTATTTTACTTTACAGTACTCTATTGGTTTTGGCATACATTGACATGAATCTGCCATGGGTGTACACAAACTCCCAAACATGAACCCTCCTCTTTGCTCCCAAACATGAACCCTCCTCTTTGCTCTGATCACTGAGGAAGGCTTTCTTATCTCTCCTTGATATTCTTTGGAAATCTGCACTCAAATAGGTATATCTTTCCTTTTCTTCTTTGACTTTTGCTTCATTTCTTTTCATAGCTATTTGTAAGGCCTCCTCAGACAACCATTTTGCCTTTTTGCATTTCTTTTTCTTGGATGGTCTTGATCCCTGTCTGCTGTACAATGTATGAACCCCTGTCCATGTTTTTCAGGTACTCTATCAGATCTAATCCCTTGAATCTATTTGTCACTTCTACTGTATAATCATAAGGGATTTAATTTATGTCATGCCTGAATGGTTTAGTGGTTTACCCTACTTTTTTCAATATAAGTCTGAATTTGGAAATAAGGAGTTCATGATCTGAGACACAGTCAGCTCCTGGTCTTGTTTTTGCTGACTGTATAGAGCTTCTCCATCTTTGGCTGCAAAGAATATAATCAATTTGACTTCAGTATTGACATCTGGTGATGTCCATGTGTAGAGTCTTCTCTTGTGTTGTTGCAGGAGGGTGTTTGCTATGACCAGTGCATTCTCTTGGCAAAACTCTATTAGCCTTCGCCCTGCTTCATTTTGTACTCCAAGGCCAAATTTGCCTGTTACTCCAGGTATTTCTTGATGTCCTAGTTTTGCATTCTAGTCCCCTATAATGAAAAGGACATCTTTTTTGGGTGTTAGTTCTAGAAGGTCTTGTCAGTCTTCATAGAACCATTCAACTTCAGTTTCTTCAGCATTACTGGTCAGGGCATAGACTTGGATTACCTTGATATTGAATGGTTTGCCTTGGAAACGAATGGAAGTCATTCGGTCATTTTTGAGATTGCATCCAAATACTGCACTCCGGACTCTTTTGTTCACTATGATGGCTACTTCACTTCTTCTAAGGCATTTTTGCCCACAGTAGTCGATATAATGGTCATCTGACTTAAATTCACCCATTCCAGTCCATTTTAGTTTGCTGATTCCTAAAATCTCAATGTTCACTCTCGCCATCTCCTGTTTGACCACTTCCAATTTGCCTTAATTCACGGACCTAATATGCAATATTGCTCTTTATAGCGTCGGACTTTACTTCCATCACCAGTCACATCCACAGCTGGGTGTTGTTTTTGCTTTGGCTCCATCCCTTCATTCTTTCTGGAGTTATTTCTCCACTGATCTCCAGTAGCATATTGGGCACCTACCGACCTGGGGAATTCAGCTTCCAGTGTGCTATCTTTTTGTCTTTTCATACTATTCACGGGGTTCTCAAGGCAAGAATATTGAAGTGGCTTGGCATTCCCTTCTCCAGTAGACCACGTTTTGTCAGAACTCTCCACCATGACTTTATTCCTCAGTACACATTCCTGTAGCTTCTCAGGGCAACACAAAGAGTCATTTTCGAATATCGTCCCCTTAGTCAAATAACACCTAACTCCAACCTTCCTCACATCTAAGACATTTCTCCAAGCACAGCTGCTTTCTTGTTCTCCAGCAATGTCATAAATCTGGGCAGCTGCAATATTACCCTGCACGCAGATCCCTGCCTTTACTACAGACATTACTCGCCACAACTGGTAATACATGACATAGGGCTAATCTATACTTTTCAGTCAGTATAGGCCAGGTTTTCTTTGCTTGTATTCATTTGCTTGTTTTCCACATTTTATCTGTGAAGGAATAGTGAATAACTTGGCTATTAATCTAAATGCTTTCTTTCCTAAGGTCTCTATGTACCAAAGGGATATTAATTCATGTTGGTTTGAACCCTGTATATACCACAGTGGAATTTTGGAGAAATTTGAAGCATTGAATGTAACTTTTTTCCAATACAGAAGACTGCTCTTCTTTACAAGATCAATTTAATAAATTTTGAAGTATCTGAATCAGGGTATTCATCACCTGATAATGCATTCCTAAGACAAATTACCCTAAATATTTGCCCAAGAAAGACTAGCAGCACAGGGTAGTATTTATTAATTTATGGAATAGATTTATGGAATAATATTAAAATCAATGGAAGCATAATGCAATAAAAAATAATACTATATAAGTAGTATCTGTTAAGTATCTGGTAGGTGGCAGAGGCTGAAATAACTAGGCTTCAAAGAATTTAAGTGACATGCCCAAAGATGTTCAATTAAGTCTTATTTCTGCCATGTATTAAGTCCAGAATCTGACTTCAAGGACTAGGATCTTAACTACTGCTTTATAATATGTAAGATCTGAACTTAAAGAACACAATTCACAATGGAACTTTGTACAGAACACACTTTGAACATTTAGGGTCCTTAAAACAACACCAGTGGGATATCAAGGCAGACATTGCTCATTAATTAGTGGTGAAGTCATATTTGCTAATTTCGAGAACAATGTCTGTGATGTTTTTCCATGGATGTGTTTGAAAGTGATTATCATGGAAATTTTTAAAGATTAGAATTAAAATATATATAATTCTTTATTAGAGTGCTCACAAGAATATATGACTCATTAGGCACTGTGCTTCTGCTTAAAAATATATATATATATATATTTGTTTATTTATTTATTTGCAAGATTCATTATTAAGAGCTCTCAGAGCTGGGGCAAAGGTCCCAGTTAAGGTGATAAATCGTTGTTATTCGGTCACGAAGCCAGGTCCAACTCTTTGCTGGCTTGCCTGCCCTTCACTATCTCCTGGAGTTTACTCAAACTCATGTGCGTTGAGTTGATGACGCCATCAACCATTTCATCCTCTGTTGCCCCATTCTCCTGCCCTCAGTCTTTCCTAGCATAAGGGTCTTTTCCGATGAGTCGGCTCTTCACATCAGGTGGCCGAAGTATTGAGCTCATCTTCAGCGTCAGTCCCTCCAAAGAATCAGTTCAGTTCAGTTACTTAGTCATGTCCAATTCTCTGCATTCCCATGGACTGCAGCATGCCAGGCTTCCCTGTCCCTCACCAACTCCCAGAGCTTGCTCAAACTTATGTCCACCAAGTCGGTGATGCCATCCAACTATCTAATCCTCAGTTGTTCCTTCTCCTTCTGCCTTAAATCTTTCCCAGCATACAGGTCTTTTCTAAGGAGTAAGTTCTTCATGTCAGGTGACCAAAGTACTGGAGCTTCAGCTACAACATCAGTCCCCCCAAAGAATATTCAGGACTGATTTCTTTAGGATTGACTGGTTTGATCTCCTTGCAGTCCAAAGGACTCTCAAGAGTCTTTTCCAGCACCACAGTTCAAAATCATCAGTTCTTTGGTGCTCAGCCTTTTTGGTCCAAATCTCACATGTACACATGACTACTGGGAAAATGGCAACCCACTCCAGTATTCTTGCCTGGAGAATCCCATGGAGGGAGGAGCCTGGTAGGCTACAGTCCATGGGGTTGCAAAGAGTCAGACATGACTGAGCAACTTCACTTTCACTGGAAAAACCATACCTTTGACTATATATACCTTTGNTTGATGCTTTTGAACTGTGGTGTTGGAGAAGACTCTTGAGAGTCCTTTGGACTGCAAGGAGATCCAGCCAGTCCATCCTAAAGGAAATCAGTCCTGAATATTCATTGGAAAGACTGATGCTCCATTACTCTGGCCACCTGATGTGAAAAACTGACTCATTTGAAAAGACCCTGATGCTGGGAAAGACTGAAGGCAGGAGTAGAAGGGGACAACAGAGCATGATATGATTGGATGACATCACTGACTCGATGGACATGAGTTTGAGTAAACTCTGGGAGTTGGTGATGGACAGGGAAGCCTGGCATGTTGCAGTCCATGGGGTCACAAAGAGTCGAACATGACTAAGCGACTGAACTGAACTGAACACAACTATTTGAAGATATTATTATTCCTGTCTTCCTGAGGGCACTTCCCAGGGCCACACAGCCAGCCCAAGGTGAACCTCTTCATTCTAACATTTACTTGAAACACCTGGGCTTTAGGCAAGGAGAGGGCTGGAGCTTTCACTGCCATGTGGTCAACCACCAGCATTTTATGTCCAGGACAGAAGGCCTCACAAATCTTACCAGGGTTATTTTGCACGTAGTGAAACTCAGTAAATTAAGATGTCACACAAGCTTTGCTATTTCCACGGGGAGAGACTGTAGCTACAAATCTGTCCCAACGTGCAAGCAAATAGGCTCTGAGCAGACAGGTCATGGTTTGTTTACTGCTGCCATGATTATGATTTTTATTTATTGTTAAGAAAGTGAAAGGCATCCAAGGGCCCAGGGTCCAGGGTGGGTGACAGTCCACTTGTGGCTCTGCAGAGACTGGGATTCAGACATCTACCAGGGAAGCAATTTCAGGCGGTGTGAGACTGAGCCGGGCCCTAGCACCACACTGACCTGGACCCAATCTCTGCTCCACCACTTACTGGCTGTGTGACCTCAGGCAGGTGATGCCACCTCTCTGAGCCTCAGTCTCCTTATCTGCAAAAATGGGATTGATCATAATGCTCACTACCTGGCACATTGGTAGGACTCCCAAGGACACTGGGTGTAAAGCTCCCAGCAGAGCTGGATATCATCACTGCCATCGTTACTGAAGTACATTCCATATGCAGTTGCCCAGAAAGCCACCTGCTTGACATCCTGTCACTAAGATAGCAGGATGCCTGGACCTCTTAATTTCCTCAAAATCATCTGTTGAGTCACAGCTTTAATTAACTTTCCCATGGTTTCACTGGGAAACCATGTCTCAGGCCCTTGCCTTTCGTCCCTTCTCCCTGGCTCCACATGATGGAAGTTCATGTCTCTTATAAACCATTCTGACTCTACACAGATGAGTAAATCACCCACAGAGCCACACACGCAACTAGACTGCAACAATGCAAGGCTTTCCACAGATCATTAAGGAGGCAGAGGCTTGGAAACTAAGGAAATTGCCTTCCCTCAATGAGTTCCCTACAGTAGCTGCAATCTGGGTCCCCGGTTTGTGAACTTATTCAACTGTGATCTCAGGCTGCTCCACATGATGGAAGTTCATGTCTCTTATAAACCATTCTGACTCTACACAGATGAGTAAATCACCCAATCTCGGTGTGTGCGTTGGTCTGACGTTGTTACGTTCCGAAAGGTGTCTAGTAATTCCTCCGTCTCCGAACCTTTGATTCCTTTAGCGGAAGGGAGTTGCTCAAGGGATGTCATCGACGTTAGACCCAGGGGCCAAACACTCGAATAAGTTGACACTGGAGTCCACATGTCTTCCCAGCACCCCTGGCAGGGTGAGCTGGGCTTGGTGACCCACACAAAGGGTCAGTGTGCTTCACGTATGTGAAGCTGCTCTTTGCAGGGTTGCTGGAAACCATGGGGATGGGAGGTGAGGTTCAGGTCAGGGCTGCTTCCTGGGTATAGAAAATAAAGCAAAACAGGATATACCGAGAGGGCAGGATGCTCTGAGCTACAGGCTCCATGGTGGGAAACAGCAAGCCGGCTGAAAAAGCTTGTGTGGGACTTGAATTTTGACTGAGCTCTTTGCTCCTTGGGGGCCCCAGCCCTTGAAGATTCATCTTGGTAGCCCCTGCGTTTGACTGCAGTGGGTGCAAGATAAATCAGTGTTTAGTAAATAAATGCCCTTAACTAGTTTCATTCATCTTATTTTCATTACACTCCTATGTTTTTCCAGAAATAATTTAAGGCAGCTTACAGGCTACCTGATTAGTAATCACTAACATTTGCTAAGTGAAGTGAAGTGAAGTGAAGTCGCTCAGTCGTGTCCGACTCTTTGCGACCCCATGGACTGTAGCCTACTAGGCTCTTCTGTCCATGGGATTTTCCAGGCAATAGTCCTGGAGTAGATTGCCATTTCCTTCTCCAGGGGATCTTCCCAACCCAGGGATCAAACCCGGGTCTCCTGCATTGTAGACAGACAGACGCTTTACCATCTGAGCCACCAGGGAAATCCATCCAACATTTGCTAAGTGCTCCCAATATGCTAGGTTCTGCCCTAAGCATTTTATATGGTTTCCTCATTATGTCTTTACAGCAATCTTTTATGATAGGTATTATTATTATTGTCCCCATTTTACAGATAAGGAAAACAGGAACACAGTAAATGGAACATCGGGAACAGTCCCTGATGCTGAGAAAGATTGAGGGCAAGAGGAGAAGAGGGTGGCAGAGGATGAGATGGCTGGATACCATTACTGACTCAATGGACCTGAGTTTAAGCCAGCTCTGGGAGATGGTGAAGGACAGGGAAGCCTGGTGTGCCATAATCTATGGGGCCACAGAGAGGCAGGCATGACTTAGTTACCGAACGACAACAAGATGGAACAAGGATGAGTATTCATCAGAAGCAAGTGTTGTAACAGTGCCTGTACTTGCTGCAGGGGCAAGACATCAGTGAAGGGTGTTTCAGAAGCCTGGCCAAAGACAGGAACTGGATCCACCGTAACGTTCAAGAGTCCGGAAGACAGAGGAAACTGACTGCTCAGAAGACGCACAAGTTGCTCCTATCTAATGTGTGCTGGAGAAGATTCGTGAGAGTCCCTTGGACTGCAAGTAGACCCAACCAGTCCATCCTAAAGGAGGTCAATTCTGGGTGTTCATTAGAAGCTGAAACTCCAATACTTTGACCACCTGACGCGAAGAGCTGACTCATTTGAAAAGACCCTGATGCGGGGAAAGATTGAGAACGGGAGGAAAAGGGAACGACAGAGTATGAGATGGTTGGATGGCATCACTGACTCGATGGACATGGGTTTGGGTGGACCCCGGGAGTCGGTGATGGACAGGGAGGCCTGGTACACTGCAGTCCATGGGGTCACAAAGAGTCGGACATGACTGAATGACTGAACTGAACTGAACTGAATATGTGTGGCCATGGGTAAGTCACAAGTCACTTCTTTTTCATCTTCTGGCTTCTTGTTTTTTTTTTTTTTTTCCTGTTCAAAGAGAGTGATTACAATAATGTCCCCATCACAGAGCAGTTACAAAGGTCAAAGGAGATGATAAATGCAGCAAGCTCAGTGCCTGGAACCCAAAAGCTGTTCCATCAATTACTCACCTGTCATATTTCTGGCCTTCTCTCTCCTTCCACTTATTGAAGGAGGCATCTTGGAGCGTGGGTGTTTAACTGTAAAATCATTGGCAAGACTGCCCAGCCAGTTCATTATTGCCTAAAAAGAAGAAAGGAGCTGTGCAAGGCTTTTCAAGCATCCCTGCTCCTAAATTTCACGAGCAGTAGGCAGGTGAATGGTGCAGTGAGTTCCAGTCTGGGCCCTGCTTAAATCCACGTTACCATGGAAGGTGCCTCTTACTCCCCGTTATAGCGCTGTGCCCTGGGATGCTCAGGAAAGTCACATTTTCCATAGTCTCCTGCAGCCAAGAAATGCAATTGATTTTCCTGGCCTCATTTTCATATTTTAAAGAACTGTGTCCCAAGAGCTCCTCAGAGAACTGAAATGGGGAAAATCTCGTCCATATTTTACCATGTAACCCAAAGACTAATCACGCGCCTGACAACAGATCCTGGTGGGACACCTGGTCCAGAGCAGGGCCAGGACAGACACATGGGATGCAGGACGACACACGTGTGGCCTCTGCGCTTATGGGAGGCTTCGGAAGGCAAGGCAAGAAGCACTGTGATGGAGAAAGCACTGGAAAAGGGGTTCCTAAGCTAGCCTGGGAAGAGATGGAGAAAGGGTAATTCAGGCAGAGAGGACAGTCTGTGCAAAGATATGGAGGTGTGGGTGGTACATGAAAGATGAAGCTTAGAAGGTAAACAGAGGCAAGTTCAAGGATGAGCATGGCTGTCAGACTAAAGGGTTTATTGTGAGCATTGGAGAGCTAACAGCTATTTGATATCTGGTATTCACCGATATGGCTCCATTGTTTTAAAATGAAATTGGATGGGTGGAGATTTAATTGGAGGGGATGAAACTGGGAGGTAGGAGAACCAGGCAAAGGCTCTAAAAATAGTCCAAACCTAAACAAGTATTCCATGAGTGTCTTCTTCACAGCCCAGTACTGAGTTACTTTGGGAAAAACCAAAAATAAAGAGGGAGAGATAAACTGACTGGGTGCCAAATGTATTTCCATGCTTTACAGATCTTGTCACATTTAAGTATCACAAAACAAGATTAGCACCTCTATCTTGCAGATTAAAAAGCCTAAAGTTCAGGAAGGTAAAGAGAAGTGGTTCATATGGGGAAAGCCTATGATAAGGTAGGTCTAACAGGCTCCACCCACTGCTGACCAGTGTGGCTCTATCCTGTAGACCAGGATCAGAAATGGGGCAGGTTCAAACACAGAAAGTGTGTGTTAGTCGCTCAGTCGTGTCTGACTCTCTGCAACCCCATGGACTGTAGCCTGCCAGGCTCCTCTGTCCATGGGATTTCCCAGGCAAGAATACTGGAGTGAGCTGCCATTTCCTTCTCCAGGAATAGAACCTAGGTCTCCCGCATTGTAGGTGGATTCTTTACTGTCTGAGCTATCAGCCTGCTGCTGCGGCTAAGTCGCTTCAGTCGTGTCTGACTCTGTGCGACCCCATAGACGGCAGCCCACCAGGCTCCTCTGTCCCTGGGATTCTCTAGGCAAGAGTACTGGAGTGGGTTGCCATTGCCTTATCCAAGCTATCAGGGAAGCCCCTCAAATACAGAAAGGAAAGACAATTTGTTGCATCTCTGTGTGCAGCTTGGAATGAGAAGTTATAGTCTCAATCCAAAGATGACTAATGTGTGCCTAAAGGGTGATCTGTAAACACAGAGCCCCGAGCTCTATTAATATTCAATGATAAATGATGTTGCTTTCAAATCAAATTCATACAAATGGAGGTTTCAGCTGTGTGCCAGCATCCCGGGAACATTAGGTTGGGGGCCATGCCTCGTACTTTCATGAATCACCTACACACCTTCCTCAAGACTGGGGACATGGTGGCTACTGTCTAAATACATATTGACTGAATGGGGCCACTACAAGAAAAATTACTAAAGAGAGCTACAGTTAGGAGAATGTCAATGAGTGCACTTCGTATGTCACCTTTTAAAGCTTTAGAGAGATAGCTGGGTACAAATGGAATTTGTTTATAATTAATAACTCTCCACTTATTTACTGAAAATGACCCACGCCCTCCCAATAACACTAAGCCAAATGACTTTATGGGTTAACTTTGTTTTATAAAGGGCTCAACGAATCATTGTTTCTCGGCCTTTTCCAATTTTTTAAAGCATGGAGAAAGGAAAAGGCATGTACATTCTCTTTATAAAAACAGCATAACTCTCATAACCTTACCTGACAAAAATAGCACATTCACAAAAAGAAGCTCAATAAAACTTTACATTATTATTAAAGTAACAATTTTAAATAACATATTAGCAAACAGAATTCAGTGATACACAATGACCAAATAGACAGTTAAGAGTGAATTAATATTTAAAAGTCTATCAGTATAATTTACCAGGTTAAAGAAAATGAACCATATGATCATCTCCATAAATGCAGAAAGGGCTTTTGAGGGGGAAAAATCATCAAAATTTACGTGGT
Organism: Oreotragus oreotragus; assembly: GCA_006410675.1. Classification (NCBI taxonomy): domain Eukaryota; kingdom Metazoa; phylum Chordata; class Mammalia; order Artiodactyla; family Bovidae; genus Oreotragus; species Oreotragus oreotragus. The sequence goes on along the minus strand of SJYX01011094.1, from coordinate 542,211 downwards.
AAGATGCTAGAAACAGTAGATCTAAAGTACTGACCAGTGCAAAAATGACATTAGGAGCCTAATAATTTCAAAGAGGAAATAACATAAGAAAACTAAACATACCAAAAGGGAAGCAATATTAGTACTATGGACAGAAGACACAATTATATACGTAGAAAAGACAGAGTCAAGTTTTTTTAAAAATTATTAGAAACAATAAGAGAAATTGGTAACTGTGTCAGTTCAGTTCAGTTCAGTCGCTCAGTCGTGTTCGACTCTTTGCGACCCCATGAATCGCAGCACGCCAGGCCTCCCTATCCATCACCATCTCCCGGAGTTCACTCAGACTCACGTCCATCGAGTCCATGATGCCATCCAGCCATCTCATCCTCGGTCGTCCCCTTCTCCTCCTGCCCCCAATCCCTCCCAGCATCAGTCTTTTCCAATGAGTCAACTCTTCGCATGAGGTGGCCAAAGTACTGGAGTTTCAGCTTTCGCATCATTCCTTCCAAAGAAATCCCAGGGTTGATCTCCTTCAGAATGGACTGGTTGGATCTCCTTGCAGTCCAAGGGACTCTCAAGAGTCTTCTCCAACACCACAGTTCAAAAGCATCGATTCTTCGGCGCTCAGCTTTCTTCACAGTCCAACTTTCACATCCATACATGACCACAGGAAAAACCATAGCCTTGACTAGGCGGACCTTAGTCGGCAAAGTAATGTCTCTGCTTTTGAATATACTATCCAGGTTGGTCATAACTTTTCTTCCAAGGAGTAAGCGTCTTTTAATTTCATGGCTGCAGTCACCATCTGCAGTGATTTTGGAGCCCAAAAAAATAAAGTCTGACACTGTTTCCACTGTTTCCCCATCTATTTCCCATGAAGTGATGGGACCGGATGCCATGATCTTCGTTTTCTGAATGTTGAGCTTTAAGCCAACTTTTTCGCTCTCCTCCTTCACTTTCATCAAGAGGCTTTTTAGCTCCTCCTCACTTTCTGCCATAAGGGTGGTGTCATCAGCATATCTGAGGTTATTGATATTTCTCCCGGCAATCTTGATTCCAGCTTGTGTTTCTTCCAGTCCAGCGTTTCTCATGATGTACTCTGCATATAAGTTAAATAAGCAGGGAGACAATATACAGCCTTGACGTACTCCTTTTCCTATTTGGAACCAGTCTGTTGTTCCATGTCCAGTTCTAACTGTTGCTTCCTGACCTGCATACAGATTTCTCAAGAGGCAGGTTAGGTGGTCTGGTATTCCCATCTCTTTCAGAATTTTCCACAGTTTATTGTGATCCACACAGTCAAAGGCTTTGGCATAGTCAATAAAGCAGAAATAGATGTTTTTCTGGAACTCTCTTGCTTTTTCCATGATCCAGCGGATGTTGGCAATTTGATCTCTGGTTCCTCTGCCTGTTCTAAAACCAGCTTGAACATCAGGGAGTTCACGGTTCACATATTGCTGAAGCCTGGCTTGGAGAATTTTGAGCATTACTTTACTAGCGTGTGAGATGAGTGCAATTGTGCGGTAGTTTGAGCATTCTTTGGCATTGCCTTTCTTTGGAATTGGAATGAAAACTGACCTTTTCCAGTCCTGTGGCCACTGCTGAGTTTTCCAAATTTGCTGGCATATTGAGTGCAGCACTTTCACAGCATCATCTTCCAGGATTTGAAACAGCTCAACTGGAATTCCATCACCTCCACTAGCTTTGTTCTTAGTGATGCTTTCTAAGGCCCACTTGACTTCACATTCCAAGATGTCTGGCTCTAGATTAGTGATCACATCCTCATGATTATCTGGGTCGTGAAGATCTTTTCTGTACAGTTCTTCTGTGTATTCTTGCCACCTCTTCTTAATATCTTCTGCTTCTGTTAGGTCCATACCATTTCTATCCTTTATCGAGCCCATCTTTGCATGAAATGTTCCCTTGGTATCTCCAATTCTCTTGAAGAGATCTCTAGTCTTTCCCATTCTGTTGTTTTCCTCTATCTCTTTGCATTGATTGCTGAAGAAGGCTTTCTTATCTCTTCTTGCTATTCTTTGGAACTCTGCATTCAGATGCTTATATCTTTTCTTTTCTCCTTTGCTTTTCGCCTCTCTTCTTTTCAGTGCTATTTGTAAGGCTTCTCCAGACAGCCATTTTGCTTTTTTGCATTTCTTTTCCATGGGGGTGGTCTTGATCCCTGTCTCCTGTACAATGTCACGAACCTCATTCCATAGTTCATCAGGAACTCTGTCTATCAGATCTAGGCCCTTAAATCTATTTCTCACTTCCACTGTATAATCATAAGGGATTTGATTTAGGTGGCACATAAAAGTACAAAATTCAAACCATCTTTATTGAGTATAAGTAACAATAAAAATTAAATTAGCAAATATAATGGCAGAAAAGGGCCTTTTAGGATAACAACAAAAACTAGGTAAAATACTTTGGAATAAATTTAATAAGAACTGTAAAGATTTTAAAGTTTAACTGAGAACCTTAAAAAGAGATTTTAACAAATGCAAAATTAAATCTTATTTGATATCTCTTATGCATAGAGTCTAAAAAACTGTACAAAACAGAAATAGAATTATAGATGTAGAAAACAATCATGGTTACCAGGGGCGAAAGTGAGGGGAGGGATAAACCGGGAATTTGGGATTGACATATATGTACTATTATATGTAGATAACTAATAAGGACCTACTGTATAACATGGAGAACTCTACTCCATACTCTGTAATGACCTATACGGAAACAGAATCTTAAAAAGAGTGGGTATATTTATACGTCTAACTGATCTACTTTGTTGTACCACAGAAAGCAACACAACATTGTAAATCAACTAGTCCAATACAAATGTTTTAAAAATAAATAGGCTAAATAAAGATGTAGTCCTCTTCAAGTTAATCTTTGAATTCACGTAACCCAAATTTGAAAGTTAACAAGAGTTTTTGGACCTAAAGATACAATAATATGTATCTGGGAAAGTAAGTGTGCAAGAATGGATTGAGAGTTCTTAAAAAGTAGAAGAATACAGATTTTTAATACACAGATTTTAAAGAAGTATTATAAAACTATTAATTGAAACAGTTTGGCATTGTCTCAGTTATTGATAGCAAATAATTGTCAGATCCATGGAAGAAAAGTGCAGAGAAGTAAACTCAAATGCATATGCAATATCTAAAAAATGTGGCATGTCAAGTCAAACAGAGGAAGGATGAAAGAATAATCATAGATCAACTGTCAAACTGCCATTCAAAAAGAAGTAAAGCTGGACTCCTACTCTACAAATTCCAGATGAATCCAAACATTAACATAAAATCACAAAAGTAGCAGAAGAAAACATGAGTTTATGGTGAGAGAAGGCTTTAATTTTTATAGTGTCAAAGGTACCCATAATTTCCTTTAAGCCTTTGGGAATCTGTGATTAATTTGAGTTAAAGCAAAAGAAAGAAATACTGCAGGCTGAAGAAAGAAGTTGTACCATAAACAAAACAAAAAGGCAAAGGACAACTGAGAAAATACTAAATAAGTGAGAATGACTAAGTTTTCAGCTTCTGGAAGAGGCCATGCAAATCACTAGGAAGGAAGAGCAAATGGTCTGACCAAGCAGGGTATGTTCCAGGAAGGATGCATTAAACAGTCAATTGGTATGCAGGAAAAGGCACACTCTCACCAGTAATGAAAGACATACAAACTGAAGCAAAGGTGAAGAGCCATTTTCTACCCATCAGATTGATGAAACTTTCTTTAAAATTTAATTTTTTTAATTTTTGAAGTACAGTTGATTTACAATGTTGGCCAATCTCTGTTGTACAGCAAAGTGATTCTGTTATACACATATAGACATTCTTTTCATATTCTTTTCCATTACTGTTTATCCCAAGGAAATATATCCAATCTTCCAGTGAAACTTTTATTTTTTTTTTTTATTTTTTATTTTTTGTATTTATTTATTTTTTTACACGAACTCCCAAACATGAACCCCCCTCCCACCTCCCCCGCCACACTTAATTAAAACAGATACTGGCAACGTGGGGAAAAACACATTTGTAGGCACAAAGGATGATGTATAGATTCTTGGGAACTTTTTGGAAGGTAATTTGGCAAAATTTATTAAAACTGAAGACTCACATTCACTCTGGAAGCTTTTACGACAAAGATTCTCATACTTTACAAATATACTTGTAGAAATATATGAAAGGTGTGTGTGTGTGTGTGTGTGTGAAAACACACATACTAGGAAATTTACTGAAGCAGAGCTCTTAGCAGCAAAAGACTGAAAGTTAAAACAACAGGGGACTGATTGAGAAAGACTGCAAAAATCCTCAGTCTACAGTCATTGAAAAGTGAAAGTAAAGTTGCTCAGTCGTGCCCGACACTCTGGGACCCCGTGGACTGGAGCCCACCAGGCTCCTCTGTCCGTGGGATTCTCCAGGCAAGAGTACTGGAGTGAGTTGCCATTTCCTTCTCCAGGCAGGGGATCTTCCCGACCCAGGGATCGAACCCAGGTCTCTCGCATTGCATGCAGCTGCTTTAACCTCTGAGCCACCAGGGAAGCTACAGTCATTAACAAGAAGAAAAAAGGAGTTCAATGTGCTCATGTGGAAAGATATCTGAGATACATTATTAAGAGAAAAAAAAAAGCAAGTACAGAAGAATATATGTATATGTAAAATGGTCTCATTTGAGAAAAAGAACATCAAATGTGCTTATGCATATATATGTATATGCTGCTAAGTCACTTCAGTTGTGTCCGACTCTGTGTGACCCCAGAGACGGCAGCCCACCAGGCTCCCCCGTCCCTGGGATTCTCCAGGCAAGAACACTGGAGTGGGTTGCCATTTCCTTCTCCAATGGATGAAAGTGGAAAGTGAAAGGGAAGTCGCTCAGTCGTGTCCGACCCTCAGCAAGGACTGCTGCCTACCAGGCTCCTCCATCCATGGGATTTTCCAGGCAAGAGTACTGGAGTGGGGTGCCATTGCCTTCTCCCATATATGTATATGCTGATGTGTAAAAAATGCTTGTGGATAGAAACACAAGGTGATGTTCCTGGGCTACTCAACAAAGCCTTCTGCAATATGGTGATGCCCTGTAAATCTGTCCCGTATGGTAGCTGCTAGGCTTACATGATTACAGAGCACTTGAAATGTGGCTTGCATGACTCAGGAATTAAATTTTGAATTTTAGTTTATTTTTATTAATTTAAATATATATAGCCACACATGGCTAGGCTAGAAGCTTCCAATTTGGACAACACAGACATGGACAATGGATAGTTTGGATGAAAGGATTATGGAGAGAAGGGGAGATATTTTTTCAGTTTTTGTCTTTCTATACTGTTGGAATTTTGTGCATGTACTATATGTATAGTATACTTTTTTATAGTTTAAAGCAGATTTTAGTTATCTTCAACTTCTTATCTGTGTAAAGTTTTCTCTCCCCAGCAATCTGAGTGCTCTTCAATGGGCATTTCCTATACAAAATCTCCACAACTTTTGCTTTATTTCTCCCAGTTTTATTGAGAGATAATTGACATATAGCATTAAATAAGTTTCAGGTATATAGCATAATCATTTGACTTACATACCTTATGAAATGACTGCTACAATAAATTTAGTGAACATCCATCATCCCATATGAATACAAAATAAAAGAAAAAGTTTCTCCTTGTGATGAATGCTCTTAGAATTTACTCTTACTAACTTTCATATGTAATATACTGCAATGTTAATTATATTTATCATGTTGTACATTACACCCCTAGTATTTATCTTTTTATAAATGGAAGTTTGTATCATTAAGTACCTTCATGCAATTCTTACTCATATTTTAAAAGTTACTGACCCCTAAGGTCCCAGGGTCGATAGTCATAGTAGAGGATTTAGAAGTGAACCAAGGGTGGTGCCTGTCCTCAAGAGCCCAGGCTTTCATAGGGCCAGAGAAAACACATGTAAGAAAACAACTGCAAGAAGGAGGTCGAGCCAGCAGACTCCCCAGTGAGTGAGGTCCTGGAGGAAGAAAGGGGCAGGACCAGAGCTGACGGTGGGGAAGCGAGGAAGGGCTGTTAGAACAGGCTTCACCCGGAAGGGGATGTGTGAGCCAGCCTATGAGATGAAAAGGTGCATGCTAGACCATGGCAGAGAAAAAAGCATTCACGGCGGGAGAAACAGCTGTTTGGAGGAGTGGACGCAGGATAGGGCAGAGTGCGTCCAGCATTCCATGAGTAATTTAGGTTGGTGGGAGGGGTGCGAAGTGAGAAAGGAGAGGAGGCTGAAGAGATGAGAAAGAGGTTCTGAGGACCAGGGACAGTGGACTTAGGAGTTTAGATTTCACCCTGAAGGCCAGGGGAAGCCCCAGAAGGGCTTTAAGCAGTGGGGAAAGGTGGTCACACATGACTCTCAGAAGAGACAAACACTGGCTAGGGCTTGGGATGTCAAAATCAAAGACAAGCTGGAAAATGAGGGATGCAGTTGAAATATAGTGAGGTGAAGTCACTCAGTCGTGTCCAACCCTTTGTTACCCCGTGGACTGTAGCCCACCAGGCTCCTCTGTCCATGGGATTCTCCAGGCAAGAATACTGGAATGGGTTGCCTTTTCCTTCTCCAGGGGATCTTCCCAACCCAGGGATCGAACCCAGGTCTCCCACATTGCAGGCAGACGCTTTAACCTCTGAGCCACCAGGGAAGCCCCAGTTGAAATATAAACATGACTTATTTTTATCCGACCTATAAAGATAATAAAGCTATTTATGGATTTAAAATTGCATTGTGTACATTTTACTTTGCCCGTGAACAATCGCCTTTGATCCATTAAGTGTTATGCAGTACCAAGGGAAAAGAAAATTCAAAAAAATTCATTTTGCCCACTTTCTGTGACTATCTTGTATTTTATCAAGTCCCTTAGGACCTTGAGAGGTCTTGTTTTTACCTTACTAATTTTTCTAGGGCTTCAAATCTCCAGGAGACAGCTAGGATAAGAAACTGAATATTCAACAAATCTGATATGTCACGGTAGGGTGACAGGGGTGTAATTCCCATTTTCAGACCAATAAATACAGTGATAAATCCTGGGCCAAGTTTTTCTCAGCCTCAGCACTATTGATATTTTAGGTAGGGTAATGCTTCATTGTGGGGAGCTCTCCTGTTCATCATAGGATATTTAACAGCATCTCTGGCCTTACTTAACCCACTAGATACCAGTAGCACAGATACATGCAAACACACACACAGACTGGTGACAACCAAAAATGTCTCCTGGGGAACAAAGTCATCCCTGATGGAAAGCACTGCCTTAGAACATCTCAGACAGAAGCGCCCTTGAGGTTTGAAATATAAACATGACTTATTTTTATCCGACCTATAAAGATAATAAAGCTATTTATGGATTTAAAATTGCATTGTGTACATTTTACTTTGCCCGTGAACAATCGCCTTTGATCCATTAAGTGTTATGCAGTACCAAGGGAAAAGAAAATTCAAAAAAATTCATTTTGCCCACTTTCTGTGACTATCTTGTATTTTATCAAGTCCCTTAGGACCTTGAGAGGTCTTGTTTTTACCTTACTAATTTTTCTAGGGCTTCAAATCTCCAGGAGACAGCTAGGATAAGAAACTGAATATTCAACAAATCTGATATGTCACGGTAGGGTGACAGGGGTGTAATTCCCATTTTCAGACCAATAAATACAGTGATAAATCCTGGGCCAAGTTTTTCTCAGCCTCAGCACTATTGATATTTTAGGTAGGGTAATGCTTCATTGTGGGGAGCTCTCCTGTTCATCATAGGATATTTAACAGCATCTCTGGCCTTACTTAACCCACTAGATACCAGTAGCACAGATACATGCAAACACACACACAGACTGGTGACAACCAAAAATGTCTCCTGGGGAACAAAGTCATCCCTGATGGAAAGCACTGCCTTAGAACATCTCAGACAGAAGCGCCCTTGAGGACCCTCCCACTCAACTTCCTCATTTTATAGATGAGAAAACTGAAGCTCAGAGACTAAGACTAGAAACCAGGTTTCCTTACTCAGGTTAGAATATTTTTTAGAGATCAGATATCTTTTTTCTTAGCCTCAGAGAAATGCAAATTTTTAAAAGTATTGGAGGAATTCTAAATATCAGTTTCACATGGATGGACCTAACAGTTATCATCCTAAGTAAAGTCAGACACAGAAAGACAAATATCATATGATATCACTTATATATGGAATCTTAAAAAAAAAAAACACGACAGAAATGAACTTATTTACAAAGCAGACTCACAGGCTTGGAGAAGGAACTTAAGGGTTACCAGTGGGGAAGGAGTAGGGATAGGCCTAGACTGAAGTGAGGGATTGACATGTACACACTGTCGTATTTAAAATAAGGTAACTGGCAAGGACCTACAATAACAGGTCCTTGCTGGTTATCCATTTTGAATATAGTAGTGTGTACATGACCTTCCCAAACTCCCTAACTATCCCTTCCCCCCCAGCAACCATAAGTTCATTCTCTAAGTCTGTGAGTTTCTTTCTGGTTTTGTAAGTAAGTTCATTTGTGTGATTTCTTTTTAGATAAAAAAATTTGAAAAAGAATAGATATATTTGCTATACACTTGAAACTAAAACAATCCTGTTAATCAACTATGCTCCAAAGTAAAATTAAAAATTAAAGAAAAAAGATTAAAAAATACAGCAAATTTAGTTTCATCTAGCTGAATATTCATTTGTTTTTCCTCTCTTCTCTCTTTTCACCTCTCTTTCCTTGATATAAATTATTCAGTCTAGAATTTCTATTTACTTGTTTTTCTAGAAACAAATGCTAACAAAATTAATAATAATAAAAAGATTATGAAAACATCCATACTTCTCTAATTCAATATTTTTCTTTTTTCATTTGTTAGCAGTGAAGAGATGAAGGGGAAGATGTCCAATATATATTCTAAACACAGTTATTACAACAACCCTCAGAGGCAAGCCTACCCATATTCCTAAAGAGGAAACTGAGGCTCAGGGAAGTAAGGTGACATGCTCACACAGCTAGTGAGTTCTTAAACTGGCATTTGAACTCAAGTCTGTCAGACTGTATAGTGAAACTGAGCTCAGGTTGTGGAGACTTAGAATGGGTTCACGATTACTGCCCAAGAGAGAGCTGAATCCCTTCAGAGAAACAAACTCCCCCGCAATTGTTCAGATCACAGAGCTGAGGAGCTTGCCAGCATCTCCAGGAGAAAGCCAGGCCTCTGTGGCAGTTGCTATGACGACGTTTCCTTATAATTATAGAACATGGTGGTGACACGACAAAGCTCACAGACAATCACTTTGTTAGGACCTGTCTTCCTCTGACAGTTCCAGGAGCTTAAATATCATAATTTTTTTTTAAGTCCCATTTAAAGTAATCATGCACTGCAGCAGCTGAGAGTGAGGAAGTCAGGAGATTAGCCCTCCCTCTGTGTGAGGGGACCAGAGGCCCAGAGAGTGAGGAAGTCAGGAGATTAGCCCTCCCCATGTGTGAGAAAGCCTTCTTCAGCAATCAGTGAAAAGAAATAGAGGAAAACAGCAGAATGGGAAAGACTAGAGATCTCTTCAAGAGAATTGGAGATACCAAGNGTGTGAGGGGACCAGAGGCCCAGAGAGTGAGGAAGTCAGGAGATTAGCCCTCCCCCTGTGTGAGGGGACCAGAGGCCCAGAGAGTGAGGAAGTCAGGAGATTAGCCCTCCCCCTGTGTGAGGGGACCAGAGGCCCAGAGAGTGAGGAAGTCAGGAGATTAGCCCTCCCCCTGTGTGAGGGGACCAGAGGCCCAGAGAGTGAGGAAGTCAGGAGATTAGCCCTCCCCCTGTGTGAGGGGACCAGAGGCCCAGAGAGTGAGGAAGTCAGGAGATTAGCCCTCCCCCTGTGTGAGGGGACCAGAGGCCCAGAGAGTGAGGAAGTCAGGAGATTAGCCCTCCCCCTGTGTGAGGGGACCAGAGGCCCAGAGAGTGAGGAAGTCAGGAGATTAGCCCTCCCCCTGTGTGAGGGGACCAGAGGCCCAGAGAGTGAGGAAGTCAGGAGATTAGCCCTCCCCCTGTGTGAGGGGACCAGAGGCCCAGAGAGTGAGGAAGTCAGGAGATTAGCCCTCCCCCTGTGTGAGGGGACCAGAGGCCCAGAGAGTGAGGAAGTCAGGAGATTAGCCCTCCCCCTGTGTGAGGGGACCAGAGGCCCAGAGAGTGAGGAAGTCAGGAGATTAGCCCTCCCCCTGTGTGAGGGGACCAGAGGCCCAGAGAGTGAGGAAGTCAGGAGATTAGCCCTCCCCCTGTGTGAGGGGACCAGAGGCCCAGAGAGTGAGGAAGTCAGGAGATTAGCCCTCCCCCTGTGTGAGGGGACCAGAGGCCCAGAGAGTGAGGAAGTCAGGAGATTAGCCCTCCCCCTGTGTGAGGGGACCAGAGGCCCAGAGAGTGAGGAAGTCAGGAGATTAGCCCTCCCCCTGTGTGAGGGGACCAGAGGCCCAGAGAGTGAGGAAGTCAGGAGATTAGCCCTCCCCCTGTGTGAGGGGACCAGAGGCCCAGAGAGTGAGGAAGTCAGGAGATTAGCCCTCCCCCTGTGTGAGGGGACCAGAGGCCCAGAGAGTGAGGAAGTCAGGAGATTAGCCCTCCCCCTGTGTGAGGGGACCAGAGGCCCAGAGAGTGAGGAAGTCAGGAGATTAGCCCTCCCCCTGTGTGAGGGGACCAGAGGCCCAGAGAGTGAGGAAGTCAGGAGATTAGCCCTCCCCCTGTGTGAGGGGACCAGAGGCCCAGAGAGTGAGGAAGTCAGGAGATTAGCCCTCCCCCTGTGTGAGGGGACCAGAGGCCCAGAGAGTGAGGAAGTCAGGAGATTAGCCCTCCCCCTGTGTGAGGGGACCAGAGGCCCAGAGAGTGAGGAAGTCAGGAGATTAGCCCTCCCCCTGTGTGAGGGGACCAGAGGCCCAGAGAGTGAGGAAGTCAGGAGATTAGCCCTCCCCCTGTGTGAGGGGACCAGAGGCCCAGAGAGTGAGGAAGTCAGGAGATTAGCCCTCCCCCTGTGTGAGGGGACCAGAGGCCCAGAGAGTGAGGAAGTCAGGAGATTAGCCCTCCCCCTGTGTGAGGGGACCAGAGGCCCAGAGAGTGAGGAAGTCAGGAGATTAGCCCTCCCCCTGTGTGAGGGGACCAGAGGCCCAGAGAGTGAGGAAGTCAGGAGATTAGCCCTCCCCCTGTGTGAGGGGACCAGAGGCCCAGAGAGTGAGGAAGTCAGGAGATTAGCCCTCCCCCTGTGTGAGGGGACCAGAGGCCCAGAGAGTGAGGAAGTCAGGAGATTAGCCCTCCCCCTGTGTGAGGGGACCAGAGGCCCAGAGAGTGAGGAAGTCAGGAGATTAGCCCTCCCCCTGTGTGAGGGGACCAGAGGCCCAGAGAGTGAGGAAGTCAGGAGATTAGCCCTCCCCCTGTGTGAGGGGACCAGAGGCCCAGAGAGTGAGGAAGTCAGGAGATTAGCCCTCCCCCTGTGTGAGGGGACCAGAGGCCCAGAGAGTGAGGAAGTCAGGAGATTAGCCCTCCCCCTGTGTGAGGGGACCAGAGGCCCAGAGAGTGAGGAAGTCAGGAGATTAGCCCTCCCCCTGTGTGAGGGGACCAGAGGCCCAGAGAGTGAGGAAGTCAGGAGATTAGCCCTCCCCCTGTGTGAGGGGACCAGAGGCCCAGAGAGTGAGGAAGTCAGGAGATTAGCCCTCCCCCTGTGTGAGGGGACCAGAGGCCCAGAGAGTGAGGAAGTCAGGAGATTAGCCCTCCCCCTGTGTGAGGGGACCAGAGGCCCAGAGAGTGAGGAAGTCAGGAGATTAGCCCTCCCCCTGTGTGAGGGGACCAGAGGCCCAGAGAGTGAGGAAGTCAGGAGATTAGCCCTCCCCCTGTGTGAGGGGACCAGAGGCCCAGAGAGTGAGGAAGTCAGGAGATTAGCCCTCCCCCTGTGTGAGGGGACCAGAGGCCCAGAGAGTGAGGAAGTCAGGAGATTAGCCCTCCCCCTGTGTGAGGGGACCAGAGGCCCAGAGAGTGAGGAAGTCAGGAGATTAGCCCTCCCCCTGTGTGAGGGGACCAGAGGCCCAGAGAGTGAGGAAGTCAGGAGATTAGCCCTCCCCCTGTGTGAGGGGACCAGAGGCCCAGAGAGTGAGGAAGTCAGGGGATTAGCCCTCCCCCTGTGTGAGGGGACCAGAGGCAAGCCACATGGCAAGCCATGAGGAAAATAGCACTTCTCCCTTGGGAAATGTTTGTTTCTCTTTTTTCTTTTGGATCAATGCTTTTAGGATTTGGCCAAACAGGGTATTTAAAGAGAAGAAAAAAAGAGAGCCAAAGAAAAATTGGCCTAATGCTTGGCAAATAACAGGGCTAGGCAGCAAAGTTTTTGTATTCTAGTAAACCACGTTTCAGTTCAGTTTGATTTAGCCAATTCCCCATATGTGCAGGGTTTCCTGATTTGGAAGCTGAGACAGACAAAAGGACACACACACAAACATATATGCACATCATAGACAAACATACCCCTCTGAGCCAGAAAGCCTGACTCGGTACCTTATTAGCTGTGTGACGCTGAGCGTCTTAACTAACCTCACTGATCCTCAGTTTCCTTAGCTGTACCTCAAAAACAATGCCTACTTCATGAGTTAGAGTAAAGATAAAATGGAAAATGACTAGCAAACTACACAGCACATGATAAGAGCTCAATGAAATCAATTAAGTAAAAACAGTAATTTTTAAAATCTTGTTTCACTGTCCATGAACATCTATCTTCCTTTTATTATCCCAGCAGGGGATGTGAGAAAACTTTATGAAGCCCTTCACTACTTTCAGCAATCCAACCAGGTATCATGGGAACTTTAGGTGAAGTCAATGTGCCATCTCAGGGGAGTGATGGGTGCAGGAAGGGCTGGGACTCTGGGACTCCAGATGAGAAACTGACTTGGGGAATCAAGGGTAAGTTTCAGAAGGAGGTAAGACCTGGTCTGGGTCACAAGGCAGAAAATATAGGCAATCGAGCCAGAGGAAACTGTGTGGGCAAAGACCAGGAGAAGTGAAAGGAGAGGTGGTTTTGTAAAACTGAGATAGGCCTGAAGCACTGAAACACAGGGAATGACAGAGGGGCGAGCTGCAAGGGCCACCTCTGGGAGAGCCCGCTGCTGCTGCTGCTGCTAAGTTGCTCAGTTGTGTCCAACTCTGTGCAACCCCACAGACGGCAGCCCGCCAGGCTTCCCCGTCCCTGGGACTCTCCAGGCAAGAACATTGGAGTGGGTTGCCAGAGCCCGCACTACCATGCTAAAATCTCACGCTGTTGCCGACAGGACGTGGGGGCCACCAAGGATTTCTCAAGCAAGATCTGATGGTTGTCTTAACTACACAAAGGTGGAAAGGCAAAGGTGGGATGGAACTGGAAGGCCAAAAGCTGGCCTGGTGGAAAGGGTGGGCGAGGAGAAAGAACTGAGCCAGGGTGTTGAGACAGAAGGCCTAGTGAGATGGAGCCAGCTATGGCTCCCAACTGAGGCCCGCCCTAGGTGGGAGCATTCCATCCAGTCGCATGACCAACTTCCCAGAAATGAAACAGGAAGAGATTCATGTTTCTGAAGCTTCTGTGGGGCTTATGTTATCTCATTTTGTCCTCAGGCCAGGCCTATGGTGCAGACACCATTGTCTTATTTTACAGCTTGGGAAATGCAGGTTCAGAGACATGAAATGACTTGCTGTAGTTCGTATAAACCCACAGTGTCAAACCCCCAACCCACGGATTTCCCCTTTTCCATATTGCCCTTCACACAAGTGCACTGGTTAACTGCCCTGGGCTCGGAAAGGAGGATGATGCATGATGCAGTGTTTGCTCATTTCCATGGTATAAATATTCCCCCAAAGCTTGGTTACTTACTTCCAACAGTTTAACAACTGGTGTGCAGACTTTAAATCGGCCAACTCCCTCAGAAGTCCCACAGGAAATAAGAATATTCACTAAATTCTAGGAGTCTTCTATACCAAACTTACTAACAAGTAACTTGCTTTATTACAGCATTTATGTGCCAGTGTTTGAATCTATGAGAATGAGAAACTGGCAATAACAGCAGCCCAGGCATTAGGCTCTGGAGTGGAGCTGTTACCGCGTCACCCAGGGCTTGCATGTGCCTCACATCCTGAGCACATTCTGCCTGAGACAGCGCCACAGATGTTTTCTCTCCCAGGGATATGTTTTGTTTAAAAAAAAAAAAAAATTAAGCTGCATTCGCTTTTTCAATTCTCAATAATATATGTTTTTCAAGGTTACTCCAATAGTACAATTTCATGAGGCCAAGAGAAAGCATCCAGCCATAAACATAGGCTTGCATCTTTGTTCTGATTTTCAATAAAACCCTAGCCAGAAGTACAATAATAAACATCACACACTCTTACAGTCTTTTTTTTTTCCACCAAGCACTCACATGCAAATTCTCTTCATGCCAGATAATGACTCTGCTCCTAACCCAGCAGGCAGTGTTTTTAATAACTTACCTAAAGTGTTTCTCAAAATTAAAAAAAATAAGAGAGCAATAAAAACCAAGACAACAGATAATAAAGTAAAATCGCTTATCTCCATTTGCTGCTGTCAGCAAATATTAGAATCCCATCAATGGAAGGCAGCCCCTGGGATTTTGATGAAAAACTGGAAGAAGCAAATGGCAAAGCTATAAAAGAGGTCTCACCTCCCGGGGAATGTGATATCAGGAAGAGGACATCTATGAGAATGTGTCATCAGCGAGAAGCTTAGAAGCAAAAATATGGCCCCAATTTTAAATAAATATATTGAAAATGAGTCAGCCAGAGCTCTGGTGTTTATCAGCATGGAGTTCTTCCATCAACCATGGGGTTCTTTGTTCCTTTGTTCATTTACCTGCTCATTTATTAAAGAGATCATTTGGTTCCTAGGGTGGCCAAGCATTCACTAGGCTTTTGGGGTGCAAAGATGAAGATAGTGGGAGACACAGCAGGTAAAGTTGATGCCAACACTGTGTCACTGGAAGGTTACACAGCAGGTGTGGGAATCCCGAAGGGGAAGGACAGACTACACAAGGGTGTGTAGGCAAGCCTTCACAGGCAGGGCCATTTGAGTTGGGTGCTGAGGGGTGAGAAGGAGTTTACCCAATGGTGGAGGCAGGTAAGGCAGTTTGGTTGGAAGAGAATGAACAAAGACGGGGAGGCATATGACGTATGTTACAAGGAAAGGACCAGGACTTTGGGCAGGTGAGGGCACCTGTGGGAGGAGGCAAATGAGCAGGGCACCCGTGGAAGCCGTGGGATGTTGGAAGGACAGCGAGTGCATCATGTATGTATGCATCCATACATGCATTAGGAAGAGTCTTCCTTTGGGGAGAGAGGAGAATGAGCAGGAGGGGGCTGAGAAAGGAGGCAGAGGGAGCTGAAGGAGGCTGGGCCAGCGGATGACGAGTGGGACAGAGAGCAGAGCAGAAAGCGTGTGACTGGAGGCCTGCAGGCGGGAGAAGGGCCTGGGCTCTGTCGACTGTGGACGGGCCACCCTCCTGGGGAGACCGGCTCTGGCACTCCACCGTGTAGCACTGGGGGGGGACGGGCCACCCTCCTGGGGAGACTGGCTCTGGCACTCCACCGTGTAGCACTGGACGGGGATGGGCCACCCTCCTGGGGAGACTGGCTCTGGCACTCCACCGCGTAGCACTGGGCGGGGATGGGCCACCCTCCTGGGGATCCTGGCTCTGGCACCCCACCGTGTAGCACTGGGCGGGGATGGGCCACCATCCTGGGGATCCTGGCTCTGGCACCCCACCGCGTAGCACTGGGCGGGGATGGGCCACCCTCCTGGGGAGACCAGCTCTGGCACTCCACTGTGTAGCACTTGGGGGGGGACACAGGCCACCCTCCTGGGGAGACCGGCTCTAGCACTCCACCGTGTAGCACTGGGGGGGGACAGGCCACCCTCCTGGGGAGACTGGCTCTGGCACTCCACTGTGTAGCACTGTGGCGGGGGGGGATGGGCCACCCTCCTGGGGGAACCGGCTCTAGCACTCCACTGTGTAGCACTGGGGGGGGGACAGGCCACCCTCCTGGGGGGAC
>SJYX01011094.1:484048-524812 GCA_006410675.1 Oreotragus oreotragus | reverse complement strand
GCTCTGGCACTCCACCGTGTAGCACTGGGCGGGGACGGGCCACCCTCCTGGGGATCCTGGCTCTGGCACTCCACCGTGTAGCACTGGGGGGGGACAGGCCACCCTCCTGGGGGGACTAGCTCTGGCACTCCACCGTGTAGCACTGGGCGGGGACGGGCCACCCTCCTGGGGATCCTGGCTCTGGCACTCCACCGTGTAGCACTGGGCGGGGACGGGCCACCCTCCTGGGGGGACCGGCTCTGGCACTCCACCGTGTAGCACTGGGTGGGGACGGGCCACCCTCCTGGGGATCCTGGCTCCGGCACTGCACCATGGAGCACTGGGGGGAGGTAAGCAGAGCAGTGGCCTAACACAGAGTGCCAGCATCCCCAGCCTCTGGCCAGGAGAGGAAGAGCAGAGGAGAGAGGCAGCTCGCTGGGCTCGGCGGCAGCCCCTGCCTGTGATTCTCTGGTAGCCGGGCTCCCTGTCCCCTGGCGGCAGCTTCCCTCACCCCTTACATGCAGCCAAGGCCGCTGCTAAGGCCTGCAAGTGCAGCCTGGCTCCACAGCCTCCTGGGCATGGAACACGCGAAAATGCCCAGCCTCTGTGAGCCTGTTTGCCTCACCTGCAACCAGGGTGACAACCTCACCAGCCTGGTGTGCTGGGGTCATTCAGTGGGATATCTTATATATTGCCAACCACAGGTCAGGTCAAAAGCAGAGCACAAACCTCAGACGTTGAGTGGACTGACCAGTGGATGGAACACTAAGTCAGTATCCTATAATATTAGTCCCGAGGCTTCAGTGGGTATCTGTTTCTGTTTGTTTTATTGGTATGCTGTTGCTGCTTGTTTTTAGCAACAGGCCACAGATACCAACTCTTTAAAAACTGCCAGCTTCTCACTTCTAATTCTCCCTGACCAGTTTTATGCTAATGTGTCTATTTGCCTGACAGGAATGGTGAGGTCTGGTCCCTTTGCACTGGTGCGTCCCTTGCACTCCGCATTCTCCCCACTGACCGTGCTCAGGGTCTGGTCTGCAGGCACCCTCAGGATCTTGCCCCACTTACCTGGACACCCTCCAGTCTGAGTTTGTCCAGGTCATGGCCAGCAGGGGCAGGTTTTCTGAATCCTGACTCGGGATGTATTATCAGGGATGGATGCTGAGGCTGTCCCAAGACTGGGTGGGGCTCAAGCTGCAACACACCTGAGACTCACTCTATCCTACACCCTCTTCTGAGAACTGAGAGCACATGAGTGGGCCACTGCGACCCTACCCTCCAGGGACCAGAGGCTGACGGTACCAGAGCAGCAACAGCACAGTAGTATGCATGACCCCCTGATGACCTGCAGAGCTCAGAGGAGGCATCAGACTCGGAAGATCAGGGGAGGCACCTCAGAGGAGGTGACCCTACAAGGACACGGACAAGAAGCTGGTTGGCGTCTTCTTGTCTAAACCACACGTTTGCAAGCTCCTCCAGAGCAAGGCTTTTGTCTTGCACCTCTGTGTGTCTCCCAGCAACACATCCAGTGCAGCCCAGTGCAAAGTTTATAAAGACAAAAACAAAAGGGGAGAAGGGGCAGAAAGGGAGGAAGTCAGGCAAGCCACAGCTGGGCAGGGTGTCATCGAGGTACAGCAGAGAAAATGGGTTACGGGGCCATAGTTCTGGGTTCTTCTTTGTCCTTAAATGTCCTTGCTGCGTGGCCTTGCCAAACACTTCACTTCTTTGAGCATCAGTTTCCTCATCCATAAAATGGGGGTAATAATAAGAGTAGTGATAATATAATAATAAAAGTGGTACTGATAATAATAAGAGTAATAGTACATAAGGTTGTCGTCAACCTGAAAAGTGGATATAAAGGCATTTTTAACAAGTACTAGGATTATTCATGTTATAACTGATGTGTTGAGAAATAGCTTACCAAAAAATACTGCCTGCATTCCCCAAGAGGCAAAGAGATGGCCCCCAAGGTCACTGTAGAGAGCCAGAGGCAGCCCATGGATTCTGACATTGAATTGGCTACACTTAAAATAGTTCCTCTCAAAGAAGGCAATGGCAACCCACTCCAGTACCCTTGCCTGGCAAATCCCATGGATGGAGGAGCCTGGTAGGCTGCAGTCCATGGGGTCGCTAGGAGTCGGACACTGAGTGACTTCACTTTCACTTTTTACTTTCATGCGTTGAAGAAGGAAATGGCAACCCACTCCAGTGTTCTTGCCTGGAAAATCCCAGGGACAGGGAAGCCTGGTGGGCTGCCGTCTCTAGGGTCGCACAGAGTCGGACACGACTGAAGCAACTTAGCAGCAGCAGAACAGTTCCTCCAGGTTTATCCAGTCACTTTCCCAGGAGAAAAAGCCAGGAAAGGGAGGACCAGGTCTGTCTCAATCAATTGTCAAAACCCAGCTAATTAGGCAGGAAACTAAGAACCCAGGATGAAGGAGAGGGATCTGAACAGGAAGAGAATAAAATGATCATTCATTGAGAACTAGAGTGCTCCAAGAACTTACACTTCGGGCTATCTCAAGACTGTGTCTCAGTTAATTGATGAGGAATCAAGAGCTCAGAGAGGTGAAGAGAATTCCCAAGGTCATGAAGCTAAGAGGTGACAGGGACATGACCTGAGTTGCCAGGTGAATCTAGCCCCAAAGTACAGGTGTTCCCTAGAATACCTCTCCTCAGCTTAGCACAGCTTCCAAATGCAAGACTCAAGTTTCTTCTCTCAGGTGAACCTGGGGACAACAGCTCCTTTCACAGCAAAAAAAAAAAAAAAAAAAAATCGGCTTCAGAAGAAACTCCAGCTCCCAGGACTAAGAAGGAAGGCAGGGCTTCTCTCTGCACGCTCCCATCTTCTCAAAGAGGCCTGATGAACATTCTCGCAAGTCTGTGACCCTTGGCAATGACTAGGCGATTCTTTCAATCTTTCTCCATTCATCTCTCCATCCCTGCTCTCTCCTCTCATTCTCTCTCAAGGTACAATTGCTATGAGCTGATCTCCCCAGGTCAGATTTGAGCTGTGAGGTCACAAGTTGTCCCAACTCCTCGAAGGTACTGGGAATAAGGGTCAGATGCATCTTTGTCATCCCCATGGTTACTTCTGCCGTGGGTGATATCCTGGAGGGGCACCTGGCCATAGTTTATCAGCCTTATGCTCTCTGAAACGAACTGGGAATTCTCCGACTTCAAGTACCAGTTCCCTAGCCTCAATTTCCATCCCGAGCTCCAGACCAGTTACATCCAAGGGTGGCCAGACTGCCTCTTCCCCCAACCACCTCTCCCATGGTACCCGCACACCCTCCACTCAACACGCTCCCCACTGTCCAGTCCCCCATCTCCTATCCAGTCAGCCAAGCCAAGCACCCAGAAGCTCCTGACGGAGCCCCTGATTCTCCAACCAGGAACAAGTCCTGCAAGTTCACCTCCATAACAGCCCACCTGGATGCCTGAGTGCCCCTGCAGCTGACGCTCAGACCCTCAGACTCCTCTCAGTCACCACCAGCCTCCTTAGACTGCGGCATCAACCATCACCCCAGTAGAAACATCCTCCATGCGGCCCAGGGGAAGCTCTTGTTAAGGAAGTGAAAAGCTGGTCAAATGGATGCTCGCAGCTTCACAAAAGCAAACAAATTTGCTCCATTCCTTCCATTTTGTTCCAAGTGGCAGGGCCCTCCACCCACACCAGTGCTGACAAAGGACTGACCCCAAATCCCAGCACCTTTTTTTCCCACCCCCAGGACCAAATGAGTCAAGTTGTGGGGGGCTGGGGGGCAGGCTTCCACAGGCCCTGATCCCTGATGAACTACTCATGTTTTCTTGGCTGACTCATTTCTGTTCTAACCCATAGTTACCTATGGCAAGCCGCGTGGATGAACAGACAGTCCTGGCCACTTGCTAGTGGGGAAGCAGGTTGCATTGCTGTTCTGAGCTAAAGTTCCTCTTGAAAAAAAAATGGGATTATATCAGTCTCAGGGACCCATGGGCCTCATGATATGACATGATGTTTACCATATGATAAAACAGCCACATCACCAGAAGTTGCCAACAAAGAGGAAATAAAAATGAAACAACGTGGTCCCAGTGCCACTGCTGATGACACAGCCACAGATGACATTCTGAGACATTTGTTTCCTCTATATACTTGTGGTTTTTTCATAATTCCAATCATAGAAAACATACAATTTTAATCTCTGCTTTTTCACTCAACCTCCTCTATAATAAGTATCTGCACAAATTATCACATGTCTTCATAACCATCATTTTAAATGATTGCTAAATAAGGATTAATTCTGTCAAAAACTGTAACACTCTATTTGGTAAAACGAGCAAAATTTTTAAATGCTTCTAATTTTTTTCTGATTATTGTAACAAGTCATGCTCTTATAGAATTGGGAACGTAAAAGAAAGAAGAAAGTATCTCACGAGCCCATAATTCAGAGTAAACTACTCACCCCGCAAAAGTGGTTCTTAAAAAATTGTTGAATTACTCCATCCTATACATGTGGTCTTACATATGGAATCATGAGAAAGTTGCTGAAAACCTAGCATTGTTTCCCATGCTTTGAGTTTACAAATAACACTGCAGTAAACACTTGTGCTCATGAATCTGGACGTATTTCTGACGATCTCTGCTGCTAGGAGGACAGGTCAGCTTCACTTCCTGGCCTGGTCCCCCTACACTATGTACCAAGACACTCCCACCTTTCCTCATGGCTACCTGCTGGCTCTTGCAGGTAGGTACCTGCATGCAGTTCAGGCCAGGTCCAAGTTCACTGGGCCCATGCTGTGTTCAGTTCAGTCGCTCAGTCGTGTCCAACTCTTTGTGACCCCATGAACCGCAGCACGCCAGGCCTCCCTGTTCATCACCATCCCCCGGAGTTCACTCACACTCACGTCCATCAAGTCCGTGATGCCATCCAGCCATCTCATCCTCGGTCATACCCTTCTCCTCCTGCACCCAATCCCTCCCAGCATCAGAGTCTTTTCTAATGAGTTAATTCTTCTCATGAGGTGGCCAAAGTACCGGAGTTTCAGCTTTAGCATCATTACTTCCAAAGAAATCCCAGGGTTGATCTCCTTCAGAATGGACTGGTTGGATCTCCTTGCAGTCCAAGGGACTCTCAAGAGTCTTCTCCAACACCACAGTTCAAAAGCATCAATTCTTCGGTGCTCAGCCTTCTTCACAGTCCAACTCTCACATCCATACATGACCACATGAAAAACCATAGCCTTGACTAAACAGACCTTTGTTGGCAAAGTAATGTCTCTGCTTTTGAATATACTATCTAGGTTGGTCATAACTTTTCTTCCAAGGAGTAAGCGTCTTCTAATTTCATGGCTGCAGTCACCATCTGCAGTGATTTTGGAGCCCCAGAAAATAAAGTCTGACACTGTTTCCACTGTTTCCCCATCTACTTCCCATGAAGTGATGGGACCGGATGCCATGATCTTCGTTTTCTGAATGTTGAGCTTTAAGCCAACTTTTTCGCTCTCCTGTTGCCAGACACTAAAGCCATAGTCAGAAATAAAAGCAATCCTTGCCCCCTAAGAGGGGGTCAACATCCAGGGAAGTCCCACATGCTGGGGGATGTACACAGAGGTGCCATGCTCCCTCCCAGGCTCACACACCCAGCTGCTCTGATATAGATTCAGCAAGGAGAAAGACAGGGACAGGAGCAGACCAGCATGCGTACCCGCTTACACACTCCAATCCCCAGACAAGTGACCTAGGACTGTTTTCACGTCCAAAGCCCCTGAGCCAGAGTTGACACGAAACAGCTGCTATTAGTCATGTACTTCATCTGCTTTGCATGTATTCTGTACGTCATCCTCACAGTAACCGTCTGGTATCTCCCTTTGATAAATGAAGTTTACTGACTTGCTTGTACTTCCCAAGTGACTCAGTGGTAAAGATTATTCACCTGCCAATGCAGGAGATGCAGGAGATGTGGATTTGATCCCTGGGTCAGGAAGATCCCCTGGAGAAGGAAATGGCTACCCACTCCAGTACTCTTGCCTGGGGAATTCCATGGACAGAGGAGCTTGGTGGGCTACAGTCTACGGGGCTGGAAAGAGTTGGGCATGACTTATCAACTAGACAACAACTGACTTGCTGTGGCCACCTGGCTGGTCTGAGGCAGAAACAAGAGCTCAAACCTAGCCAGGCTGCTCCAGCATCCTTCTACAGAACCACTTATTCTACTGCCTCCATGGCAGATTTTGCCTCCAAAACATCTTTCAGGTCTCTAATCCACTCACCATCCTTCTCAAAGCCACTGCTGGTGTTTGAACGTGGACAAAGGCAGTAGCCCAGCAGTCTCTGCATGTTCCCTCTTGCCCACTACACTCTGTTAGTCATGTAAAAGCCAGTCTGCTTTTTCCAAAAACCAACTGTAATCATGTCCTTCCTCTACCTGCAGTCCTTCTAGGGTATCTTCATAAAAACCCAAATTCCTCCTTACAGCATATGAGGCCCAGGATTGTCTGCCCTCTGCCTATTTCTCCTGCCTCCTCTCTGCCTGCTCCCCACACCTCTCCCAGAGCCCAGATTCACTGCCATTCTGCCTATTCAGTGTTGGGTGCAACTCCCCTCCAGCCTCAGGGCCCTAAGCCCTGAGTGGCTTCCCACGGTGCTTTCCTGGGGCTCCTCCCTACATCTTTGCAGAGCAGGTTTCATGGTTCCTTCATGCAGTTCATCACAGTGATAAATGCGCCTCAGTTCTCCTAGGGACCCCTCCACCAAGAAATAGAAATCCAGTCATCTAGTTTTTACCACTAAGTCAGCTTTTCTCTCCCTTTGTCATTTTTGTATTTGTTGCAATAATCCACTGTCTACAGTTTATGTTTCTTTACACATTTCCATCACATTTCCTGGAGACTGTGATGGAAAGGTAGAGAGACAGGAACCGGAGGTAAAAGAAGAAATGTGACACATTTAACAGTTATCAAACTGTCTGAACATTTCGGGGCAGGAGAAAGGCCAATTCATCCTCAAGAGGCAGAGTTTTGTTGTTTGACTAGACTCAATGACTCACATGCAGTCTTTCTCTTACACCATCAAGACACTGACCGTAAATTCGGCGATTTTCGGCACCCGGAACTTCCCTTTGTTCTTCTGTTCAGGCTGATATTCTGTTCTTGTCTTCACGATCACCTGAAATGATCAACCAGTGTTAGCACACATAAATACTTGGAAGAGTTTTCTCTTCCTTTTTTTTTTTTTAGTAACTAGAATTTACTCTATATTGCATAAAGATCAGAAAACACACACTTCCTCAAACACACACAAGAAAATTAAAAATTCAAATCACCCATAATATTTTCCCATTCCAACAGAGACAACCATAGGTCACAATTCTGGTCACACCTTTTCAGGTGTTTTTGCATGCATATATATATATTATATTGTATTTATGAGCATATTCAAAAGCAGAGACATTACTTTGCCAACAAAGGTCCATCTAGTCAAGGCTATGGTTTTCCCAGTGGTCATGTATGGATGTGAGAGTTGGACTGTGAAGAAAGCTGAGCGCCGAAAAATTGATGCTTTTGAACTGTTGTGTTGGAGAAGACTCTTCAGAGTCTCTTGGGCTGCAAGGAGATCCAACCAGTCCATTCTAAAGGAGATCAGTCCTGGGTGTTCTTTGGAAGGAATGATGCTAAAGCTGAAACTCCAGTACTTTGACCACCTCATGCAAAGAGTTGACTCATTGGAAAAGACTCTGATGCTAGGAGGGATTGCAGGCAGGAGGAGAAGGGGACGAAAGAGGATGAGATGGCTGGGTGGCATTACCGACTCGATGGACGTGAGTTTGATTGACTCTGGGAGATGGTAATGGACAGGGAGGCCTGGAGTGCTGCAATTCATGGGGTCGCAAAGAGTCGGACATGAGTGAGCGACTGAACTGAACTGATTAGCTATTTATACAAATATATTTTTGTGAAATGGACTGGCACTTCATTTTATCACACAACACTACACTAACACTTTTTCCCATATAGACAAATGTATGATTTTCATTTGCCTTTTGATGTCCCTTTATGTTTCATTGTGTTACTACAGTTACTCTAACCAGTATTGACTGTTGAACATGTAGGGTGTTTCCACAGTTTGGATTATTTAAACAAGTTATGATGAACATCTTGTAGCTAAACTTTTGTACATATACTTAATTCCAATTTAATTTGGAGACTTCCACAAAGCAAAAATATAAAGGTCTATTGAATCTATTGTATCATCTTATTTTTCTGAAGTCTGAATATTTTGCAGAGGTGGCTAATATCTTTTCAAGATAAGCTGTCAACCTGCCAAGACATTTATGGAACTTCATCCCACAGTGTAGGCAAAGTGGAAGGAAAAAAAGGAACTTGACAGATAATCAATAACTATTGCTGAGTGCCACGGTGTCATGGGGAACACAGGAGCTGTCTGAGCCTTGGGGTCTCACCTGTAAAGTAAGGACAATGATCATAATCATAACCCCTATTTAACAAGATTGTTTTGAGGGTTAAATGAGATGATAATGGGCAAAATTTTTGGAATAATTTATTATGTGCCAGGGCTAGGTCAAGCTCTCCATATACCTTATCCACAAACCACTACTATTTCCATTCTCCTGAAAGGGAAACAGAAGCAGAGAGCTGCCAAGTCAGATATCCAAGGTAACACAGCTCAAAGGAAGCAATTTTCTAACTATGATCAGTCTTCTCATTAGAGCTTAAATTAACTGAATTTTCACTGAACACTTTCACCCTGAGTTTTCCTAGAAATGACAGTCAAGTGTATGGACTCCTGCAAGAATACTATGAAGAATGCTCTTTAAGGTCTCTGAGGTATACTGTGGACAAAATACAGCTCACAAAGGAAGGGGTAGGGGAGGAACTTCCATGAATGAACATCTCCTGTGTGGCACTTAAATATGTTGGTTAGGGAGGATCTGGGTCCCAGCCCATGGAAAACACCACTCCTTCCCTGACACACAGGATTCATTTGCAGATGTAAATTCTGTTGCTGTGCTCCCCCTCTCTCAACTCTGCTCCTCCAAACAATAAAAAGTGATCCCTGGCTTCTTTAAACTAAGAAATGATACAGTCAAACAAGGGTGAGGGGTTTGGGGCGAGAATGGGGTTAGGGAATGTTCCATTTTTCCATCTCCTGCTCTAAAGAAGGAGAAAACAGAAGCCTCCTTGCCACAGGTAAAAAAAATATCCCTCATGCTTTGCAAATGTACTGTACGGCAGACACTGAGCACTTGACAGGCACTCTCTCACTTAATTCTGTGTTGTGGGGCAAATATTGACATTGTCAATATTGTAGGGAGAAGAAAGATTGCACAGTGTGTTTGAATCCCAACTCTAGCGCTGAGCCTTCTGTGTCTTAGTTTTCTCATCCATTAAATGGGAAATAACCATAACTGCCTGGTTGAATTTTTAGGAGGCTTATATGAGTCAATATAAGTCAAGGAGTCACACCGTTTATTCAATAATAAATGTTTTTTTTAAAACACTGCCTCTGAGTGCTGCCAAATGTTTTTCCAGTAGATGTCGGAAGCAGATGTAGCTTGGGCCTGGCTTGCACATGTCAACCTGTATCCAGCACTTACAGAACAACACAAGGATTTCTCAAGAATGATGCTCTTCAAGCATGGTCTAAAAAGGGGGGCTTTCAAGGATGAATAGTTTTCCTGAGTGAACAAGCCAAGACATTTTATGCAAAGTGAACCACATGGTTTAAGAAACTAAAGTGTGAAGCAGCATGTAGCCTAGGCGTCTGGATGCTTGGCTGTCACATGAACTTCAGTGTACAGGTAAGAACTGAGAGCTAATATAACTACAAGAGCAAATGCAGAAGCACAACGCTTGGGCTGTGCTGTGTGCCGAGTCGCTCAGTCGTGTCCAACTCTTGGCGACCCCATGCACTGCAGCCCACCAGGCTCCTCTGTCCATGGGGATTCTCCAGGCAAGAATACTGGAGTGGGTCACCATGNGCTGTGCTGTGTGCCGAGTCGCTCAGTCGTGTCCAACTCTTGGCGACCCCATGCACTGCAGCCCACCAGGCTCCTCTGTCCATGGGGATTCTCCAGGCAAGAATACTGGAGTGGGTCACCATGCCCTCTGCCAGCGGATCTTCCCAACCCGGGACTGAACCTAGGTCTCCCACATGCAGTCAGATTCTGAGCCACCAGGGAAGCCCAGGAATACTGGAATGGGTAGCCTATCCCTTCTCAAGTGACTAAGCACAGCACATCACATCACATCCCTTTTCCTGGGGATCTTTCTGATCCAGGAATCAAACTAGGGTCTCCTGCATTGCAGGTGGATTCTTTACCAGCTGAGCTACCAGGGAAACCCTCTAGAGATGGCTGTGTGGCCTCCACAGGCTAGCTGTTTCTATTAGAAACTCACAATATTCTAGGAAGGGCCAAATGAAATATGCTGCTGTTTTGTAAACTTAAAAGATATTCTACAAAATGTAAAAATTGTTGGGATAGTACTAGATCAACTGGCAGGTTATGAAATGTATAGAATATTTAGATGTCTGATCATTTTTTTTAATATTTACAAACTGGGAATTATAATTTCTTCTCCCAATTCTTCATGTTATATGTGTGTATATGCCTGATGTGTGCATGTACATATAGACATATTATAATACAGCTCAGTATCTATTTCTAAGCTTAGTAAATTTCCTGGTCAGTGTGCTATGTAACCCATAAAACTTGGGGCAATAATTGCCTTTGCCTTTTATGCCAGACAGCATTCTAAGATAGTCCTCAAACTTCCCAGCCTATGCCCACCCCCATATAATCTCCTTTCTCAACAGTGTGGACAGGACCCATGAATATGATGGCACAGTCACTCCCATGAGTATGTTATGCTATCTAAAACTCCATCAGAGCAGACGAGAGAAATGCTCCTTCTGGCTTTCAAGTAAGTCAACATGTTGGAGAGGGCTATGCAGCCAATGCCTGAGGGTGGACTCTAGGAGCTGAAAATGACCTGGGCCAATAGTAAGGTCGTGCAAGAAAATGGCACTTCAGTCCTACAGCCACAAGTAGCTGAAGTCTGCCAATAACTGGCATGAGCTTGGAAAAGGACCCCAAGTATCAGGTAAAATGCAGCCTGGCTGAAACCTTGACTTCAGAACTGTGAGACCCTCCTGAGCAGACAATCCACCTAAATTGTGACTGGACTTCTGACATATAAAAACCTGTGAGGTTTCTGACCTGTGAGGTGATAAATTTGTGTTGTTTTGAGGTACTAAAGCTTTGGTAACTGGTTACATAAAAACAGAAAAACCAAAATTCCTCCCCGCATTATCAAGTCCATCTCAACCATCTCTTAACTAGACTTATTCATTTCTAGATCCTTAGCCATCAGACTCATCTCAAGCATCATACATCAAATGTCAAGAAGCATTTACCACTAAGTCTTCTCCTCTGCCCCTCTATTTTATAGACATCTTTCTCAAAACTTCTCAAAGAGTTCTAGACCATTTATATCATTCCATTTAATTTAAAAGACCTCATGCAGCAGTCAACATGTTGAGACAGGGACAAAGCTAAACAAATATTACTGCTGAAATGAGGCAATGAATAACCATTACAGGTATATCATTCTGCTATAAATGCCATAATAAATATTTTGTGATTGTTTCTCTAGTATCCATTCCCTTCTTCAATCAAAAGCCCCCAATTCTCCTTTCAAGAGCCCTGTCCCATGTAACAGCCATGTGGTTTGGTGGAACTGTTGCCTTCCTTGAGGACAAGAATGGTCCCTAATTAAGTTAGGCCAATCAGAACATACTATTCTATTGATCACAAAATTTGATTAACTCAGAGATGCATATGTTATCCAATTTGGATCAAAGTATATGAGGCTGTTGGGAACACGGAGCCAACGGAGTCTGTCCAATGGGGTTCCGACCAAGCAATGGAGCAGGTAAATGAGCTCAACGAGAAGGGCAACAAGGCCCTGAGTGCTGGCAACATTGACGATGCATTACAGTGCTACTCCGAAGCCATTAAGTTAGACCCCCCAGAACCATGTGCTCTACAGCAATCGCAGAGCTGCCTCTGCCAAGAAAGGAGACTACCAGAAGGCTTATGAGGAAGGCTGCAAAACCGTTGACCTGAAGCCTGACTGGGGCAAGGGCTATTCACGAAAAGCAGTGGCTCTTGAATTCTTAAAACGATTTGAAGAAGCCAAGCAAACCTATGAGGAGGGTTTAAAACATGAAGCAAACAATCCTCAGTTCAAAGAAGGTTTACAGAATATGGAGGCCTGGTTGGCAGAAAGGAAATTTTAATTCTCCTTTCAAGAGCCCTGTCCCATGTAACAGCCATGTGGTTTGGTGGAACTGTTGCCTTCCTTGAGGACAAGAATGGTCCCTAATTAAGTTAGGCCAATCAGAACATACTATTCTATTGATCACAAAATTTGATTAACTCAGAGATGCATATGTTATCCAATTTGGATCAAAGTATATGAGGCTGTTGGGAACACGGAGCCAACGGAGTCTGTCCAATGGGGTTCCGACCAAGCAATGGAGCAGGTAAATGAGCTCAACGAGAAGGGCAACAAGGCCCTGAGTGCTGGCAACATTGACGATGCATTACAGTGCTACTCCGAAGCCATTAAGTTAGACCCCCCAGAACCATGTGCTCTACAGCAATCGCAGAGCTGCCTCTGCCAAGAAAGGAGACTACCAGAAGGCTTATGAGGAAGGCTGCAAAACCGTTGACCTGAAGCCTGACTGGGGCAAGGGCTATTCACGAAAAGCAGTGGCTCTTGAATTCTTAAAACGATTTGAAGAAGCCAAGCAAACCTATGAGGAGGGTTTAAAACATGAAGCAAACAATCCTCAGTTCAAAGAAGGTTTACAGAATATGGAGGCCTGGTTGGCAGAAAGGAAATTTATGAACCCTTTCAACATGCCTAATCTGTACCAGAAGTTGGAGAGTGATCCCAGGACCAAGACTCTGCTCGCAGATCCTACCTACCGGGAACTGATCGAGCAGCTGTGGAACAAGCCTTCCGACCTGGGCACGAAACTGAAAGATCCCTGGATCATGACTACTCTTAGCGTCCTGCTCGGAGTTGATCTGAGCAGTATGGGTGAAAAGGAGGAAGTTGCAACACCTCCACCACCACCTCCTCCCAAAGGGGAGACAAAACCAGAGTCCATGGAAGAAGATCTTCCAGAAAAGAAGAAGCAGGGGCTGAAGGAGAAAGAGCTGGGGAATGAAGCGTATAAGAAGAAGGACTTTGACACAGCCTTGAAGCACTGCGACAGAGCCTGGATCCCACCAATATGACTTACATGACCAACCAAGCAGCCGCGTACTTCGAAAAGGGTGACTATGGTCAATGCCGGGACCTTTGTGAGAAGGCCACTGAAGTGGGGCGAGAAGACTACTGACAGATTGCCAAAGCTTATGCATGAATTGGCAACTCTTATTTCAAAGAAGAATAGTACAAGGATGTCATCCACTTCTATAACAAGTCTCTGGCAGAGCACCGAACCCCAAATGTGCTCAAGAAATGCCAGAAAAAATGCCACAAAAAATGACAGAGAAAAATCTTGAAGGAGCAAGAGCGGCTGGCCTACATAAATCCTGACCTGGCCCTGGAGGAGAAGAATAAAGGCAATGAGTGTTTTCAGAAAGGGGACTACCCCCAGGCCATGAAGCACTACACGGAAGCCATCAAACGGAAGCCCAGAGATGCCAAACTGTATAGCAACCGAGCTGCCTGCTACACCGAGCTCGTGGAGCTCCAGCTGGCGCTCAAAGACTGCGGGGAGTACATCCAGCTGGAGCCAACCTTCATCAAGGGTTACGCCAGGAAAAGCAGCCGCACTGGAGGCGATGAAGGACTACACAAAAGCCATGGACGTCTACCAGAAAGTACTCGACCTGGACTCAACTGTAAGGAGGCCGCAGATGGTCACCAGCGCTGCATAATGGCCCGGTACAACCGACAAGGCAGCCGTGAAGATGTGAAACAGCGGGCCACGGCCGACCGGAGACGCAGCAAATAATGAGTGAGCTGGCCGTGTGGCTCATCCTGGGACAGATGCAGAAGGACCCGCAGGCGCTCAGCGAACACTTAAAGAATCCCGTGATAGCACAGAAGATCCAGAAGGTGATGGATGTGGGTCTGATAGCCATCCGGTGATGACTTGCTCATCATCCCCTTCCCTTCGCCCGCATGTGGAAAGAGGAGCTGGGACCGCGGCACGCAGCACAGAGCAGAAGGAAGAGAAGGGGAGACAAGCGGACAGCGTACCTATATGTTTATACAGACCTACATGGAAGATTCAGAGACTTATACTCGCGAATTCGTGCAGCTGCTGCCTCTGGGCCCTCCCAGCACATGCACGGTCCTTCCCCTGCCCTCCAGTCGCTGTCTCTGCTGTTCTTCCATAGTTGGTTATTTTTTATTTGGGGCAGCGGGCTTGTATGGGGAGGGGAGGGTGTTCTTCCCAACCTCAGGTTCCAACTGTCTTCATTCACATTGTTAACTCCACGTCCTCTTCTCCAATAAAACAAGCCAGTCAGGTGTGGTTATTAAAAAAAAAAAAAAGTATATGAGGCAATACTGACTGGGAACTTGGGGGAAGAAGCCCCCTTGCTCTTTATGAGTGTTCCCTAAAGAGCATGGTCTTCCTCTGGATTGTATAGTAAGGACCTCATTCTGAAACAGTTGATGCATTTGTTGCTACTCTGAGGAGGAGCCAGGATGAGGTCAAAGGCAGCATATAAAAGAGGACAGAGTCAAGAGGAACCTGGGGAAATGGAAGTGAGCCCTGATGACATCCTGCCCTCTGGGTCATACCTTGCCTGAAACCAGACCCAAACTGAACCCTGCAGTCATGGGGCAGGGGTGGAGGAGTCAAATCTTACTCTTTGGGCCTTAATCCAATTTATGCTGTGTTTTCTGATATTTGGCATGAAAAGCTTTCTATCTGATACAAGTGTGTCCCAAGAAAAATGAACTGAAAAGCTATTCGAATTTAGTAAGATGGCCAAGTACTAAAATCATAACAAAGGCAATAGGTTTTATTGGCACCAGCAAAAAAAAAAAAAAAAATCACTTCAGAATATGATGGATCCACCCAAAGATACATACAAAAATGTTCACAACCACTTTTTTTCATGATAGCCCAAACTGAGAACAATGCAAATGTCTATTAATAGGAGAATGGATACATTGTGGGTTACTCATAAGATGGAATGCTACACACATGGGTGAATCTCACAGGCGTTACGCTGAACTGAAGAAATCTGATGCAAAACGTTTTTTTATATCCTGTGTGATTTCATTTATATCAAGTTCAATATAAATGAAATAATTTTTATATGATCTTCTCCTGCTGCTAAGTCGCTTCAGTCATGTCTGACACTATGTGACCCCATAGACAGCAGCCCACCAAGCTCCCCCATCCCTGGGATTCTCCAGGCAAGAACACTGGAGTGGGTTGCCATTTCCTTCTCCAGTGCAAGAAAGTGAAAAGTGAAAGTGAAGTCGCTCAGTCGTGTCCAACTCCTAGAGACCCCATGGACTGCAGCCCACCAGGCTCCTCAGTCCATGGGATTTTCCAGGCAAGAGTACTGGAGTGGGTTGCCATTGCCTTGATCTAAACAAATATATATACTACATATGTACACTATATATAGTATAGTACAGTTCAGTTCAGTTCAGTTCATTCGCTCAGTCGTGTCTGACTCTTTGCAAACCCATGAATTGCAGCACGCCAGGCCTCCCTGTCCATCACCAACTTCCGGAGTTCACTCAGACTCGCGTCCATCGAGTCAGTGATGCCATTCAGCCATCTCATCCTCTGTTGTCCCCTTCTTCTCCGGCCCCTAATCCCTCCCAGCATCAAAGTCTTTTCCAATGAGTCAACTCTTCATACATATAGAATACTATATATATAGTATCTCAACTACCATTTACAGTAATAGGAGGGATGCTGATTTTAGTAGAGTTGGGGTCATAGCCCTCCACGTCCTGCTTCACCCTGAACACCTAAGCAATGTTGCTTATGCTTTGAATGAGTTTTTAATGAAAACACTTCTTTTGGCTTCAGAACACTTCCCAAACCACCAGGTTCAAACTAGGCCAACAGACAAGGGGGCCCCTGACCCCATGTCCATCCTCAGTCATCTGCTCCTCCCTTTAGCTAAGCCATACTTTCTCCAAAAGCAGCCCAGGTAATATTTTACCTTTGTTCCAAGGAAATATTAGCTTATTAGAACCCCTTCTCCACATCAAAAGCAGGTCTTTGCCTGTTTGCCTGGAAAAAATGGGCAGTCCTCTGGACTGGTCTTTTTCAACCTCTCAGTTATACTTGACAGGCTTGCTCACTCCTCCATAAAGGTTCTCCTCCCAGGTCCATGGTCCTCTTCCTGCTCACTGACCATCCCTCTTCAGTTTCCTCCTCAAGTCCCACCCACTCTGCTTAGCCTCTCAGCATTAGAATCTCTCAGGGTTAGGTCATGGGATACTTCTTTCCTACAAATTCCTTCTAAAGGTTCTTACTCCTATCACTTCAAGCTCCATCTTTATTCTCTTAAGTCTCAAATTTACATCTTCAATTCAGACCCTATTCAGCATTGAGAGTACCCTCCTGGATGTTTGCTCTTGCACAGACACACCTGAATTTATCATGTCCACAGCAAAGCTCTTGGGTTCCCTGACTCACCTTCCCCAACCATCTTGCCCTTGACATTCTCTTCCTTGTGTAATCCCTAGCTAAGAAAAATAGCAGCATGATAAGCCATGTTTATGTCAACTCATATACAGGAGTCTCTCATGATCCCTCCCTTCCCTTCAGTCTCCAGATCTATCCCACCAACACTAGTCTCTGCTTCCTCAAAACTTTCTCTCAAATAAACCCATTTGCCCAGTTATGCTGCCCTAGTCCAGAGCATCATCCTCTCGCCACGAACATTTGCTCTGACCATCTTCCTTGTTTTCATCCTCGCCTCCCAAAATCCAAATAAAAAGAGCTTTCTAGACTTAGAGAGCATCAGCCAGCAAACATTCAGAAGACATCCAGGAGGCTGGACCTGGGAGGACCACAAAGATGTAGTTCTGAGTGGACTGGGAACAGAGCGGGTGAAGTGAGGGGTAAGCCGAGGCTCTGCATGCCTTGCCTCGCATATTAAAGATGAACTCGAGAGCAGTGAGGAGCTAAGGAAGGTTTATAAACCAGAGAATGGCTTTCCAGGCAGGCATTACAATTAGAGGAGAAGCCTCTGGCACAATGGAGATACAGTGGAGAGACGCAGAGAGAAAGAAAAAGCTGCCCTACAGTTACGGAATCAACCAGCTACTGGGCATGTCACGAGGCGTGGTGTGCTGTTCCTGTGGACTGCCGCCAGAAACAGAGCCTTTCTATACAAGGAGACAGAGTAACAGTGACTTTTTTTAGTACTATGAAGGAGAAAGCATAAGAAATGTTAGCCAATCATTATTAATTGTACCTTGGAGGAATCAGCTTGCTTGTGCAAAGAAAGAGAGAAGAGAGAAAACAAATTTGGTAAAGAGGTTCTATTTTCTGCAGTTGAAAGAAAATGGAGCAAAATGGAGCTCTGAGCTGCTTGATTAATAACTGAAATGTAATGAAAAAGTGGGGAGGGGGGAAGAAAAATTCTTTCTACTTGTTTTTATTAAAAGTAGGATTTTATAGATACTTGGAAGAATGAAACTCCTGGTTTTCAAATATCGTTTTGAATTTAGGCAAAGAAATAAATTTTCTTTTCTTTTCATATCAATACATCAGTCCCTATTGTTCTGTTGGCAGTTGATATGAAGAACATAATTTAACATAATTGGCATTGTGAAAATGGGATAAATTATTCATCCCGGAAGGACCCCTTGTCTGGATATATTCCCCCTTCGCTGGCAAGGCCAGATAATACATGGTGGTTCAGATGGCGCAAAGTACAGATCATAAAAATTTAAAATACTACTTCCCAGGGTTATCAATAGTGCAGAAGTTCCCACATGAAGAGGCCCTAGGATTGGCAGGAACAATAAATAAAAGTGCAGAAATGCTGACAAGGAGCATAATTGTATTTTTATGAGCTGGACTGGCACAGGCCAGAAATAGATCTAAGCTGTACCTTTCAGCTCATCCTTGCAGCAAAGAGAGGAGTTAGGAGCAGGACAATGCACGGCTAGCCTCTGAGCACCTCCTGTGTGCCAGACACGGTGCTACTCATGTGTACTCATAAAGTCTCATACCCACTCCCCCGCTTAGAGATTCTCTCTGACCTTCTCATCTCTCCTTTAAGATCACTGGTATGCCCATCTTTCAGATGAGGAAATTTAGCCTCAGAGACTTCAGTCACTTGCCTATGATCAAAGGACAGGTAAGTGGTTGAGCTGGAAGAACTGAAGAACATGATGCTCTTTTCTATAATTTTTAAGGTACCTGCTATGTGCCTGGCACTGTACCAAAAGCTTTACATCCTGTATCTCAGACAATCCTTTCAATCACCTTGAGGAAGGAGAGAGTATCCCCATTTTACAAGAGTCGGAGTCTTGGGGAGCAGAAATGACTGCACAACCTCACATAACCACTAATGGGCTGACTCAAGGCTTGATCCTGGGCTTCTGGCTCAGATCAGCTGCCACTAGTAAGGTCATCATTCAAAAATTGTAGCACTCAAACTCGAATCCTGTGGCACCTGATGCACTATAAATGCTATTGAATGAATGCCCTAATGAGTGAATCCTGCACCTAAAGAGACGAGGTGAAGCTATCCCAGTGGGGCCTGGGTACATAGCTGGGAACCTTCTCCCATTTACCACCTCACTCCTCAACTCACACTCCATCTCTTTGGGTTTGAGTCTCTCCCTGGGCCCTTGAAGTTTGGTACTAGGCCCAGAACACAAGTAAGATATTGGGGTTCAAAGAACATTGGTGGTAGTATTGTCCAATCCCACCAATCCACAGATGGGATCATGGGAGCCCAGAAAGGGGGAGGGATTTGCTGCAGGTCACACGGCAAAGATTCTAGTTTGGACCTGCTGACTCCCAGTCCAGGGCTCTTTCCTGTGTGCTCAAATCTCTTTTCCTTGCTGGGCCTTTGATTTCTCAGGGTAGAATGGAATACTGGCCAGGAAGGCCACATATGGATGGACTAGTCCAGTGAGTCTATGACTCTTCAACTCTGTGACAAGGCATATAGCTGGGCAAGATGAGGGACTCTTCATTGGTCCTACAGGGACTGCCAGCTCCTGCTCTGAGCAGAGGCAAGTTGCCTGGGCTGGAGTCCCTACAGTGAGGTCCATAGCTCTGCCATCCAGACCCATCCTCTACAAGGCAGAAGCTCAGCCCACCTCACTGTTCAACCCTTCTTGCACCCCTGTGCACTCCAGGAACTATGGGACTGAATTGATGATGATGATGGTAACAACAATCATAACAACAACCTTGCATTAAGCACCTACCCTATGCCAGGTACTGTGATAGACATTCGACATGCATTTTCTCATTTTACCCTTTAAACACTTCTTAAAGGAAGATACTACTGTCCTCATTTTAACAAGAAAACAGAGGGACAGAGTGGTTAGTAAACTTGCCCAGGGTCACACAGTAAGTAGGTGGTAGAATTAGGATTTGTAACAATGCAGCTGGCATTGTTACAATGCATGTGTCTCTGTATAGGCCACCTGTTGCTTGCAGGGTCATTGGCTCACTAGCTCACTGTTTCTCTGTGTGTGAACATAAGCAAGTAAGGCACTTCAGCTCTCTGAGATTGCTTCACCTCTGTGAAATGGAGGTGATTTATTAAAAATATATATAAAATTTGATATATCCTCATGGTAAAAAAAATAAGTATGAAACTTGTGTAGAATTTATATATACACACACACAGTCTTCAGATGGGCCCCAACCACCCCATCTGTAGTCCCCAACCACCCCTTCCATAGTCCCTAACCATTCGAAGGTTTTTGTGTGTCTTTTCAAGACTGTTTTATGAGTGATAAGAATGAAACATACACCCATATTTCCACAACTGGGGCTCCATACCACATTCTTCAAAGTTGTTTTAAAGGAGCAATGTGTCTGTTGCTTTTTCCACATTAGCACAAACACAAGCAAATCTGTCTCATCCTTATAACAACTGCTTACGTTTCCTCATCCATGCACTACGGTTTATTTAACCACTTCAGTCTCATAGAACATTTGTTTAGCCACTCCAGTCTCCACATACATATATGGCTTTGCA
The DNA here is from genome assembly GCA_006410675.1 of Oreotragus oreotragus. Lineage (NCBI taxonomy): Eukaryota > Metazoa > Chordata > Mammalia > Artiodactyla > Bovidae > Oreotragus > Oreotragus oreotragus. The sequence goes on along the minus strand of SJYX01011094.1, from coordinate 504,590 downwards.
GATTCGAAAAATATATCCATAGGATAAATTTCTGGCAACATACCAATCAAATGGGATATACAGTTTTAATTTATAAGCGATGTCCAAATACCCTCTAAAAACCACTGCATCAAGTTACATAACCAAGTGGAGTGCAACAAGAAGATCTGCTTTCCCCTAGCGTTAGCAACACTGGGCATTCTCACTTTATTTATTTATTTTTTTTTGCCAATCAGATACGTAAAATGTTATGTTCCATTTAAAATTCTTATGTTTTAAATTATAAAGAATTTTTAACCTGCTTATTGGTCACTTTCTGCCTATTTGTTGGAATCACTAGTCAGAGCCTTTGCCCCAATTTGGGGTGATACACAATTTGCCTCATGTGAGCCCCTGAGGAGCAGAACAAGGGGGCTCTATCAGCCTGGAATCTGCAGGGATATGCATTTTCTGCTTCCCAGGGAAAGGCTGATGGTTCTCTGATCCTGTGTATCAGGGAGAAAAATAAATCCTCTGGTGAAGCCACGACACAGGCCAAGAAGGCATGCAGGACTCAGTGACAGAAGCAGTGTCTCCTTTGCTCCTTTCTTTCCAGATCTGCCCCATCGAACCCTGAACCTCCACCATTGAAACTCCATCCTTCTCAGCCAGTTTTACTTTTATAGTCATCCTCCAAAAATGTCACTTTTGGGAGACAGTCTGAATATCCAAGGAGAGAAGGGAAACTGTCAATGAGCCCCATGTTTGTGTCATTAGACAATTTTCACTTGTTTCCTCACAATAACCCTGTTAGGTAGCTATTATGCTCATTTCACAGAAAGAAAAAAAAAGGCCCAGAGATACCAAGCAACTTGCCCAAAGCCACAAAGTACATGAATAGTTTAGCTGAGATTTGAATACAAGTCTCTAGGACAACAAAGCACATGTAATCTACCACACAAAATGTGAAGTGTGCCAAATATTAATAACTGATCTTTTAAGGTCTGCATTCCTTTCCTCCCACAGGCAGGTGAGCCAACCTCCTGTGGGACGTGTAAAGATTTAGTAATCAGTAGAAAGGAAAGGAACAAACTGCCTAGAGCCTCGCAGCTGGCTTTGCTGAATACATGATTCATCTGGGCCTTTGCCAAGGAGGGCTGTGCCTATCTGGCTTGCTTTCAGGGGAATAACCATCCTTTAGCTGGCATTTCCCAGACTCCTAGGTGCAGATCTTGGTTGCCCTGTTTTCTTTTGGTGTGTCCTAGGATAGTATTTTACTTCTCTGAGTCTGTTTTCATATGGACATAGTGGCCATGACCTCATAGAGGAGTTGTGCAGTTATCTGGGTCACTTAAATAAACCAAAGGCAAATCCTGGAATTTGGTATCCACAGACTGATGTCCCAACTTCTCAAGAGCTTGCTACCATGGCCTGGAGAGAGCTACCAAACTGCTTAGATTTAAATGGATTAATTAAGCCTACCTTTACACTAGGCAAGGGGCCGGGGGTCTCATGCAGCCATCATTTCTGGTTTCCCACCATATGCCAGAACCAAGGCTACAAAGATGACACAGAGCCAGGACCCTCAGGCCTGGTGGGAAAAGCTCCTCAGGGCTGACCCAGCACTGTCATCATCAATCCGTCCATCTCCCCATTTCTGTTGCCAATCACAAACACAGCAGAGACTTTCTAGTTGATCTCCTGCCCTGCACTCTTCTATTCCCCAACTCATGGAGGGGAGGGTACAGCTAGAAACCCAGTAGCCTCTATTTGGGGGAAATTTCTCTGATGCTGCCTCATTTGGAAGATGGATTGGAAGAAAGGAGGAAGAAGAGAACAGGCTGTAGGGTAGCCCACAGCAGCCAAAGGAATCCTCCTAAAATAGAAATCTGATTCTGTTACTTGACTTCTTTAAACCCCTTCCAAAAATGTACCATGTGAGCTGGCATCCACTATACCTCACGTGCCACACTGCCCCCCACTCAGTGCACCCAGGCAACTCGACCATGACTGTCCTTCTCCTCCCCTCAGGGCCTGTCCGCATGCTGACCCCCCTGCCTCTACCTCCCTCGCCACCCCCAACCCTCCAGCTCTCAGCCAGGGCTGCTTCTTCAGGAGGACCTTCCCTGACGACTGTCCCACCATAATTAAGCCCTCTTAAGTCTTAGCCTTTACAATCGAGCACCTTACTCTTTCCTTAATAGCCCTTCTTGCAAGCTGCATCTCTGAACTTCTATTTGTGTGCTGGTCTGGTTGAAGACCCTCTTTCCCACTGGGACTAGAAGCTCCATGAAAGTAATGATCATGCCTGACTTTTTCTGGCTGTGTATGTATAGCCTAACGTAGTGCCCAGCACATAGAAGGTGCCCCATAGAAATGGTGGATGAGTGAATGAAAGAATGAGTTCCTTCCTTCCAGCATAGTAAGTATAACCTTAGCTATAATTATGAGTGGCCAGGGAGGGTGTCCAGGAGAGCTGTCATCTGAACTGGGTTTCCAGCTGCCATGAGCACTGGCTTATCAGACAGGAAAAGGGACAAGCAGGGCATTCTGGGCAGAAGGAGTGGCGTGGGCAAGGAGGAGGGAGCAAGAAACACCCTGGAGAGTATGGAAAATTCCAGGGCTGGTTTTTCAACCTCAGCACTGTAGACATTTTGGGCAGGACAGTTCTTCAGGGGTGGCATTTTGTGCAATGTCACGCATTTACCAGCATTTCTGGCCCAAAGCAGAACCCCCACCTTATTGTCACAACCAAAAAGTGTCTCCAGACACAGCCAAATGTCCCTCCAGCAGGGAGGGGAGTCACCCCCTGGTTGAGAACAATGGCTCCAGGTAGTTCTGCCATGCTGGTGTTCAAGGCGCAAAGTGAGAAGCGGTAAGTGGAGCAGGTGATGGGGGACCTGGAGTGTCAAGGTCAGGATTTGAGGACCGCACCCTGTGGGGAGGACTGCACCCTGTGGGGAGGACTGCACCCTGTGGGGAGGACTGCACCCTGTGGGGAGGACTGAGCCCTTGGGGAGCACTGGAAACGCTTTCCAAGGGAGAAGGACTGATCACAGCTCTGGGGCACTGCCACAGGTGTGGTGAGGAGGACTGATCAGAGTGATAGAAGAGGCGGGGAAACAGACACGAGGCCTCCTCTCCTAAGGCAGGCACAGCCCCTCCAGCACTGGGGAGGAGGGAGCACTGGAGGCGGTGATGCTCTCTTTCCAGGATGGCCCCAGGCCTTACCTGCAGGCCCAAGAAAGTGCAACAAGGAACCTCAGCCAGGGACAAAGGGATGTAGAGTCTGAGGAAGCACTGCCTGGGGTGGGAAGTTTCTCGTTATTGAAGGCAGCAAGGTGCAGAAGGGGAAGCCGAGATGTCGGGGCACTGGGCTTCCAAACTCAGCTCTTCCACTCTCTCTGTGAAGCTTGGGCAAGTCTATTGATCCAAGCCTCAGTTTCCCCACCAGTGAAATGGGTGCACTAACACCTACCTCATAGGTTTGCTGGGAAGATTAACTGAAACCATAGCTGTGAATGCCCTGCATGGCCCATTTCTAGCCCAGAGCAAGGGCTTCAGACATACTCATCCTCTCCACTTAGCCTCCAAAAACTTTCCCCCAGAAGCTCACATTCCATACTAAGAGTATTAAGTGGACAAATCTAGAAATAATTGTCAGTATTACATGCCAAAGCACACTCTGTATTTTAAGTTTTCAGGAAGAAAACTCATAATATTGGGGTCTAATATATGCCTTTCTGATAACCTTTTTAGCTTTAAACCCTCGCCATCTAGCTGGACCTAATGAGAGAGCTGACAAATGTGTCAGGACTTGCCTCGCCCTCTCTAAAGCCCTGTAAGGCTGAGTGCTCCCTCTACCCACGAGGAGGCTGAGGCTGAGCCAGCTGGCCCCCTATTCCTGCTGAGGTGGAAGTTTCTAGAACAGCACTGCCTGGACTCTGGGTCCTCCTGGAGGCTTACCAACTCTGGGATTTGGGAAGTGACTTTACCACCACGCCTGAGTTTCATCATCTTTAAAAACTGGATTAAAGGAGCAACTCCTTTATTAGATCCTATTAACTACTGAAAGGATGAAAGAAAATTATGTGTTTGTGTGTATGTGTGTACTTCTGACTTAAAATCTAGCATAAGTAGCACATGAAAATGATAAATTATTATTCTCTGATGGTTAGTTTTGTGCCAGCCACTGTATATATAAGGCCAAATCTAACACTGCCCGACTATTATGAAGTAGGTGTGATCCTCCTCACTTCACAGAGGACACTGAGGTCCACCTGGTGTGAAGACTCTGTTAAGGACACCTGCCAAAGTCTGTGAGGTGCCTCCGGGGGATGTGTCCACTCAAGGATTTTCACCCTCCAAGATGCACTGGTTTCCCTTTCCATGCATGCAAGTCCACGACGTACTTATCTTCAGGCTTTGGGACAGTTTTTTGGCACATCTGGACCGGCTCAGTGGTTATCAGGCACATTTCCTGTCACAAGGAGAGAAAGAAGTCCTTGGAGGTGGGAAATGGGGTGAGGAGTAAGGGGTGACAGAGACCATGATATCTCTGGATGACCCGCAGGTGTGTGTAGAGTTAAGGGGAGAGGTAACTTCACCACAGTCCCTTTTCCTTGCATGCCTCTCAGGGATGTAAAGATCCTTGAGACTTAATGGGAAAGATTCTTCCTAAAACTTCGCAAAACCTTGAGCGAATATCCCCTCTGCTTCTCCTCAATTTCCACTAAATCTGCGATCAAATTCCAGCATTGCCACTTACTCCTCTGTGAGTTTGGATAAATCACCAAATTCCTCTGATCCTCCTCCACCTTTTGCCTGCAAACGTGGATGGATGTATAATCCCCGGGTAATGTGCCTCCAGCACAGTGGTTCTCAACTTTGGCGCACACAGGAGTCCACCTGGGAAGGTTTAATTAATAGTGATGCTTGGGTCTCACCCCCGAGAGATTCTGATATAACTGCTCTGGGGTGTGGCCTAGGTATTAAGATTCTCAAAGGTTCCCCAGTTAACCCTAATATACAGCCACAAACTGAGAACCTCTGCTCTACGGGTAACTAATACCCAGTTAATATTACTCCTTCACAGTAACATTGTTAACTGCCTGTTAGCAAATTTTATTTTCAAAAGGCCTTATCAGTTTCTCAGGATGGCTCCGTGATTCTTTATTTCTGGAACCCCTAGGCATATTTTCATATCGACAATCTCTGCACTTTCAAAACAGATGACTCAACCCTCAGCCAATCAGCCAGGCCCTTTGTTTAGCTTTGGCTTCCCTTCTGTTCATTGGACAGAGCCAATTGGTTAAGACACACAAGGCCTTCCTGGAGATGCCAATGAGAAAATCAAACAAATGGAATGATCCATTGTTCCCTCTCCACCTAGGGAACTTCATCATCTGCCTCCCCATCTAGCTCTTAGGGCACGCAAAGCTCACGTTGTAGTCTCAGAGGGATCTTAATATCACTTCTGCCCCCTGTGCTCATAGAACAACCCTCCCACTTTGGTACAAATGCTCACCTCCACTCCTCGTGGACTACTCCCATGTCAGGAGATGTGCATCAGCCAGTCACTCGTTTCCAGCCACGCCTCCCCAGAAAACACTCTATTCCAGTCACGCTACTTCCCAAAAGCTCTCCATGCTTTGCACATCTGTGCCCTTTGCCTTAAATGCCTTTCCCTCCAATGGCCTACCTGGGAGGCTTTTACTCACCTTTAAAAGCCAATTTCAAATGTTCCCCTCTGCAGCTGACCTAACCTGTCCTCCCAGGTCCCTCTCCGCCACAACAGAATTTAATTGTTTCCACCCCAGTGATCTCACAATCTTCATAACACTCAGGCATTGCATTTACCATGATGTTCTATATTAATTTAAGTCTTATATTGATGAGAGATTTTGTAATGTGTGTTTTTATAACCAACTTCCAGGGTAGGAACAGGGCTTTAGCGGGTGCAAACTAAATGCTCGTTGGACTGCATCCAATTCCCTGACCTCAGATTTGTAGCAGTCAATTTTTAAAAGACCTTCCCCAAATAATCAGAACCATTTTCTTTTTCTTCAAATCTAGAAGCTTATTAGTATTCATCCACTATGATAAAACTTTTTAAAAGAAAGGTTAATTTTTTTTGCCTATATATGTGAACAAAATCATGAACAAGCACTTACCATAAATCTGAAACAACACAAGAGGTGCCACGTCTCTAGAAGGAATACCTACATTTTACAAGAAAGGGAATGTACTTGGCTGATAAGGGAATGAAAGGGTTTGAGGGAGGTGGAATTTTCCTGCTGCTTTATTTCCTGAGATGAGGGGAGCACGGGGGCTGCTGATGAGGACCAGAGCACCTGCTTTACCTTTTCCGGAGCAGGCAGCTGTAAGTGATTAACCTCCAGGGGCGTGATGAGAGGGACGGTCTGGAAGCCGTCCTCAACCGAAGGTGGTTTGGCTCCCTTCTCACTGGGGTTACTGTTCAGCTTCACCATTCTGATGCCTTTCTTCCCAGACCTAAGACAAGCAGTAGAATTCTAGTTATAGTGGGGAGAGAGGCAGGAAAGAGAGGGCTGACGACAGAGAAGACAGCGCTGCCCTCAACAGCTCCACTCTGGCGGCTTCAGTGTAGACATCAGTCATCGGGTTTCTGCTAGATTTCCTGACATGATCCTTATTATCCAAGAAAACTTTAATCATCAAGAAATGCCACCTGCCTATGGCACTTACCAGCTTTCAAATTTGAGAAACTCAAGGAAAACCCCAGTCTTATACACAAAATATACAACCTTAAAAATATAGCTAAGACACAGAGCTAACATAATCACATAATCTCAGTGGAAAGCTAATTCTTAGTGAAAAAATAAATCCTATTATTCTGGGTCATCCTGCAGTATGATAAATTTCACCTTACCATCTTGATTGCTATTTTATTATATTGTGTTTTTTCCCCCATTAATCTCCCTAAAATACAATAAATACATTCAATGCTTCTATATGGAGTATACCCTTTTACACAATATGTAGGTTGTACAGGAGATACAATTTCTTAAAACAAAAAAGGACTGGCTTGAACCTGATCCTGTTATTCAGCCATGGAATGCCTCCATTTCCTCAATAGCAAAGGGCCATTTTTTTTTTTTTTTGGTTCCACGGAAAGTTAGCAACCCCCGTATTGCAAGACTGCCAACTAAATAAACAAATCACATTTATTTCTTTCCAGCTCCCTTGGAAGTCAAACGGTGTTCCCACCCCACCCCCAGAAGCCCAGCACAACTGAATTTTTCTCGTCAATCCTGCTGATTGGAACGTTATTAGACAAAATAGGGTTGTTGTAGGGGTGAAAGGGATGGGCAAGGGTTGGAGGATACTGGGGAGTGGTTATAGCAAAAACAAATGCCTACTTACTGTGCAGCACTCTCGGGGGTCAGAGCAGATTCAAACCAGTTTGAAGAGGAGGAGGACGGCCAGGAGTCCTGCCTCCTCAGCCGGAGCTTGTGGTGCTGAAAGGACAGCGCCTTGCGTGCGTCTGGATTGGGAGCTTCCGAGAGCGAGGCGCCAGCGAGCGGGCTCCTGGCAGCTGTCTGCCCGCTTGCTCGCTCGCTCGCTCGCTCGCGCCCCCTCCCACCGGGAAACGGGCTCCCACACCATCTGTCATCTGGCACCACCTGCTGTTTCTCATGCATGGCCACAACCACAGCATGGGACAAAATGGTTTCAAGAAAGTGGGAGGGATTCTGGCCATTAAAAAAAGAAAGAAATTAATAGGCACCGTCTTATTATACAAGTAATCCTTGAGCTTTTAGAAAAATTGGAGGAGGCGGCATATTCATTAGGAAAAGGGACCACTCCGAAGATTTTCCAGGACAATATTATGAAACAGAATTGTTCAGGACTTAACACAGTGCTCTGACCTGTGTATGGACAGAAGAACTAATATTTATTGAGTACCTCGCATGCACTGGGCCCTTTTCCAGGTTATTTCAGGCTATTTCTCACATTTGCAAATTGTGATTTCTAATAGTGCCTACACGATGGGCTTAGAGTGAAGTGTGAATGTGATAACTTGCAGAAAGCATTTAGCCCAGAGCAAGGTGCATGACTAGCAGGGCATAAACATAAGCACCTTTTCTCACAATGCTGTGACCATGCAGGTCAGCTAAGGTCACAGAGCTAGCAGAGCACCAGGTATCTGAACCCTGATCCACTGCTGTCAAAGTTTGTATGCAGTCCACATTACAGAGCTTCTAGGTTGGTGTCTGGAATCAGAGAGGGCAAAGCGCTGGGTTCAGTTCTATGAAGTTCTGGCTGTGGGGACATTTTGAATTCCCTCTCCAAGCCTTCTTTATCTCTGATGTGGGTATAATAACATCTCCCTTGCCAAGCGGTTGTGAATATGAGAAGATATTGCACTCAAGAAAGCCCCTTTCAGCTCAGGGACAGGGTTCTGAACGGTTGAACTGTTTCATCCCTGGAGATTGCTCTTACATGCCTTTTCAATCCTCTGAGGTCAAGACCGTTTCCACTAGTTTCTCCCAGGCGTATCCACATCACCATTGGCCATTCATTCCCAGCTGCAATGCTGCTTATGATGTACTTCATAAGGTCTTGGTGTAAGTAATAGCATCCTCTTTCACTGTCAAAAGTATCCCAGCTTGCACGATAAATTATTTAGTCACCTTGGTTGGTGTTCACATATGGAGCATAGCATACACTCTCCTAGTTAAAATGCCAGGAGAAAACACATATATTACCTGTACTGTTTAGGAATGAAGTGGGTGTGTGTGTATGTGTGTGTGTAAGTGTGTGTTTGTGTATAGAAAGAGATGTTTCTGAGAAAATAGAGGCTGTATTGCATCAGAGCTGAGTAGGACACTTCTGTTAATAGAAGAACGCATACATATAAGAGGGAGGTATTCCAATAAATGTGAGCCCTCCATTACCTGCTTTCCCAAAGACCTGGGTGATTTTCAGGTGCAAGCACTAAGGGCAACATAATGGAAGCAGCTGTGAACACTTGTACTTGATCCTATTACTGCTGCCTCCAAAGGAAATGGGAAGTCCCTTTAACACAGCTTATGACAGAGTCACAAGCAGAGAACCACAGGACCTGAGAATTTAGTAAGGTCCAGGATAACGGCCTGCCTCATGTAAAATCCAGAATTCTCGATATTTGAGGCCAGGAGAGAGGGGGCAGAAAGAAATGGGGGTCTGTAGTGATGTAGAGAAGCCCCTTGTTGGAGAATAATATGAGGGGTGTTTAATATAATGGACAATTATTCTCTTGTAGAGCCCTGGAAAAGATGTTTGACAATTGACAACAAAAATAATGACATTTTGTCATGAGGTTCTCCAAGTATGTGTATGTAGATGTAGTATATAAGACAATAAGTGAAGGGTAAAGGGGCCAATCTGATGGTATTATTTCTGTATTCCACTTGAAATGGTAAAGTATTGATTCCAATTAAACTGTAAAAATTTAATTATGCTTATTGTAATCCCTGCTGCTGCTGCTAAGTCGCTTCAGTCGTGTCCAACTCTGTGCGACTCCATAAACGGCAGCCCACTAGGCTCCTCTGTCCCTGGGATTCTCCAGGCAAGAATACTGGAGCAGGCTGCCATTTCCTTCTCCAATGCATGAAAGTGAAAAATGAAAGTGAAGTCGCTCAGTCGTGCCCGACTCTTNTGCTAAGTCGCTTCAGTCGTGTCCAACTCTGTGCGACTCCATAAACGGCAGCCCACTAGGCTCCTCTGTCCCTGGGATTCTCCAGGCAAGAATACTGGAGCAGGCTGCCATTTCCTTCTCCAATGCATGAAAGTGAAAAATGAAAGTGAAGTCGCTCAGTCGTGCCCGACTCTTAGTGACCCCATGGACTGCAGCCTATAACCAAAAATATACCAAAAGGTAAAGTCCAAAATGTGATATATAAGTTTAAATGAAATACAATTTTAAAAAAAGTTCAAGTAGCCCCAAAGAAGGCAGGAAATAGAACACAGAGGTACTGGGTCAGGCTTTTGGCTTTCAGCTCAGAGGAAGTCACAGTGCAACTTTCTTCTCTACTCCCATATCTGGGTTTATCTGACACCAGCTGCCTCTGTCATGCTGCCCAAGTTTGACCCTAATGAGATCAAAGTCATGAAACTTAGGTTCAATAGTGAAGAAGTCAGTACCACATCTTCCCTGACCCCCAAGACCATCTTTCTGGGTCTGTCTCCAAAAACAATGTTAGTGATGACATCACCAAGACAACTGGTTACTGAAGGTTCGAAGGATTCCAGAGAAACCGACCTGACTCAAAAGAGACAGGTGAGATTAAATCTCAGCTCTGTCACTTGCTATATTTCTGATTTAGGTAAAAGTTACCTAACCTCTCTATGCCTTGATGTCCTAATTGTAAATTGAGGGTACTAGCAATAATTCACAGCATCATTATAAGGATTGGATAAGTATATTTATATATATACACATACATATCGCTTACTGTCTGAGCTACCAAGGAAAGCTTTCTTCATATATATACATACATAACTGTGAAAGTGCTGCACTCATTGTGCCAGCAAATTTGGAAAACTCAGCAGTGGCCACAGGACTGGAAAAGGTCAGTTTTCATTGCAATTCCAAAGAAAGGCAATGCCAAAGAATGCTCAAACTACCACACAATTGCACTCATCTCACATGCTAGTAAAGTAATGCTCAAAATGTATGTAAATATATGAAGAAAGCTTTCCTTGGTAGCTCAGACAGTAAAGCGTCTGCCTACAGTGCAGGAGACCCGGGTTCGATCCCTGGGTTGGGAAGATCCCCTGGAGAAGGAAATAGCAACCCACTCCAGTATTCATGCCTAGAGAATTCCATGGACCAAGGAGCCTGTGGGGCTACAGTCTATGGGGTCGCAAAGAGTCGGACACCACTGAGCGACTTCACTTTCACTTTATAGATATGGGCTTCCCTGGTGGCCCAAATGATAAAGAATTTGCCTGCAATGCGGGAGGCCTGGGTTTGATCCCTGGGTTGGAAAAACCCCCTAGAGGAGGGCATGGCAACCCACTCCAGCATGCTTGCCTGGAGAATCCCCATGGACCTGTCTCTTATACACATCTCTCTATGCCTTGATGTCCTAATTGTAAATTGAGGGTACTAGCAATAATTCACAGCATCATTATAAGGATTGGATAAGTATATTTATATATATACACATACATATCGCTTACTGTCTGAGCTACCAAGGAAAGCTTTCTTCATATATATACATACATAACTGTGAAAGTGCTGCACTCATTGTGCCAGCAAATTTGGAAAACTCAGCAGTGGCCACAGGACTGGAAAAGGTCAGTTTTCATTGCAATTCCAAAGAAAGGCAATGCCAAAGAATGCTCAAACTACCACACAATTGCACTCATCTCACATGCTAGTAAAGTAATGCTCAAAATGTATGTAAATATATGAAGAAAGCTTTCCTTGGTAGCTCAGACAGTAAAGCGTCTGCCTACAGTGCAGGAGACCCGGGTTCGATCCCTGGGTTGGGAAGATCCCCTGGAGAAGGAAATAGCAACCCACTCCAGTATTCATGCCTAGAGAATTCCATGGACCAAGGAGCCTGTGGGGCTACAGTCTATGGGGTCGCAAAGAGTCGGACACCACTGAGCGACTTCACTTTCACTTTATAGATATGGGCTTCCCTGGTGGCCCAAATGATAAAGAATTTGCCTGCAATGCGGGAGGCCTGGGTTTGATCCCTGGGTTGGAAAAACCCCCTAGAGGAGGGCATGGCAACCCACTCCAGCATGCTTGCCTGGAGAATCCCCATGGACAGAGGAGCCTGGTGGGCTACAGTCCATGGGGTGCAAAGAGTCAGACATGACTGAGCAACTAAGCACACACACACACACACAAACACACACACACACACATGCACGCACTGCATAGAACAATACCCATAAGTGAAAAGCAAGTATTTATTCTTATTATTCAATTATTAGATAATCATTTTTTATAACTAGCTTTCAGGGCTTTTTTAGTTTTATAACCTATCAATTTATTTTTTTAAATTATTTTCTTATTCTTTATTCCCTTATTTTTATCCCATTTTTCTGTTTTGAGCTTCCCCAGATAAATATCTAGTTTTGATTTGCTTCTGTTTTTTAATGAAAGAAATTAATGCTATTACTTTAGTGTATCTCTGATTAGTGATGCTTTTTATTATCCTCCTTCAAATAGTGTATAACTGAGTATTTGCTTCTTTGACTCAAGTCATTCAGTAATAGAGTTTTGTTTCATTTTAATTTTTAAATGTTTGACTTTCACGGTTGCTAATTTATATCTCTTGAGACTAGTTTCTAGTTTCACTGCATGTAGTCCAAGACTGTTTTCTGTATATTTTCTGCTTTGGGGAATGTATTAAATTTTCTTTGTAGCCTAACGTATGAACTATTTCAGCTAAAATCTTCTGAGCATAAGGAAAGAAATCATATTCTATATAAATACAGATTATTATACATAACTATTAAGCCAAATCTCTTAAGTTATTTAAATCTTCTATACTCTCATTGATTTTTTACTTATTTATCTATCAAGAAATGAGAGAGGGGTGTTGCTATTTTCCATTATTGCTGTGATATTTCTCCTTGATGCCACATCTTACAGGTTTTGCTTATAGATGTAAAATAACCTATTTAGTTCAGTTCAGTTCAGTTCAGTCACTCAGTTGTGTCCGACTCTTTGCGACCCCATGAATCGCAGCACACCAGGCCTCCCTGTCCATCACCGACTCCCGGAGCTTATTCAAACTCACGTGCATCGAGTCAGTGATACCATCCAGCCATCTCATCCTCTGTTGTCCCCTTCTCCTCCTGCCCCGTCTCTCCCAGCATCAGAGTCTTTCCAATGAGTCAACACTTTGCATGAGGTAGCCAAAGTACTGGAGTTTCAGCTTTAGCATCATTCCCTCCAAAGAAATCCCAGGCTGATCTCCTTCAGAATGGACTGGTTGGATCTCCTTGCAGTCCAAGGGACTCTCAAGAGTCTTTTCCAACACCACAGTTCAAAAGCATCAATTCTTCGGCACTCAGCTTTCTTCACAGTCCAACTCTTACATCCATACATGACCACGGGAAAAACCATAGCCTTGACTAGACGGACCTTTGTTGGCAAAGTAATGTCTCTGCTTTTCAACATGCTATCCAGGTTGGTCATAACTTTTCTTCCAAGGAGTAAGAAAATAACCTATTACTCATAATTAATGTTTCATTATTTGAATTCTTGTTTGTATAAAATGTAATTGCAAACCCTTCCTTCTGTAGTTTGTATTTTACTCTTCCAAACAGAGGAAAACAATAGAATAGGAAAGACTAGAGCTCTCTTCAAGAAAATTAGAGATACCAAAGAAACATTTCATTTAAAGATGGGTACAATAAAGGACAGAAATGGTATGGACCTAACAGAAGCAGAATATTAAGAAGAGGTGGCAAGAATACACAGAAAAGCTGTATAAAAAAGATCCTAATGACCCAGATAACCACAATGGTATGGTCACTCACTAGAGCCAGACATCCTGAAGTGTAACATCAAGGGGGCCTTAAGAAGTATTACTACAAACAGAGCTAGTAGAGGTGATGGGATTCTAGTTGAGCTATTTCAAATCATAAAAGACAATGCTGTTAAACTGCTGCACTCAATATGCCAGCAAATTTCGAGAACTCAGCAGTGGCCACAGGACTAGAAAAGGTCAGTTTTCATTTCAATCCCAAGGAAAGACAATGCCGAAAAATGTTCAAATTTTCATACAGTTGCACTCATTTCACATATAGCAAGATAATGCTCAAAATCTTTCAAGCTAGGCTTCAGCAGTACGTGAACTGTGAACTTCCAGATGTACAAACTGGATTTGGAAAAGGCAGATCAAATTGCCAACATCTGCTGGATCACAGAGAAAGCAAGGGAATTCCAAAAAAAAAATCTGCTTCATTGACTATGCTAAAGAATTTGACTGTGTGAATCACAAGAAACTGTGGAAAATTCTTAAAGAGATGGGAATACCAGATCACCTTACCTTCTTCCTGAGAAATGTATGCAGAACTAGAAGCAACAGAATCAGACACGAAACAACAGACTGGTTCAAAATTGGGAAAGGAGTACATCAAAGCTGTATATTGTCACCCTGCTTATTTTACTTCTATGCAGAGCTCATCATGTGAAATGCCAGGCTGGATGAAGCACACGCTGGAATCAAGATTGCTGGGAGAAATATCAATAACCTCAGATATGCAGATGACACCACTCTAATGGCAGAAAGCAAAGAGGAACTAAAGAGCCTCTTGATGAAAGTGAAAGAGGAGAGAAAAAGTTGGCTTAAAACTTAACATTCAGAAAACAAAGATCATGGCATCGGGTTCCATCACTTCATGGCAAATGGAAAGGGAAAAAGTGGAAACAGTGACAGATTTTATTTTCTTGGACTCCAAAATCACTGTGAATGATGATTGCAGCCATGAAATTAAAGACACTTGCCCCTTTGAAGAAAAGCTATGATGAACCTAGACAGCATATTAAAAAGCATAGACATCACCTTGTCGACAAAGGTCTGTCTAATCAAAGCTATGATTTTTCCAGTAGTCATGTATGTATGTGAGAGTCGGACCATAAGGAAGTCTCAGGGCCAAAGAATTGATACTTTTGAACTATGGTCCTGGGAGAAGACTCTTGAGAGTCCCTTGGACTGCAAGGAGATCAAACTAGTAAATCCTAAAGAAAATCAACCCTGAATACTCATCGGAAGAACTGATGCTGAAGCTGAAGCTCCAATACTTTGGCCACCTGATGCAAAGAACTGACTCACTGGAAAAGACCCTGATGCTGGGAAGATTGAGAGCAAGAGGAGAAAGGGGCAACAGAGGATGAAATAGCTGGATGGCATCACTGGCTCAGTGGACATGAGTTTGAGCAAACTCAGGGAAATAGTGAAGGACAGGAAAGCCTTCAGGGTGTGCTACAGTTCATGGGTTGCAAAGAGTCAGACCTGAGCTAGCAACTGAACAAGTATTTTATAAGTGAACTTTCTTGATGAGGTCACTTTAAGTAACTTTTTTAAATATGGGAATTTAACTCCTTATAAATAACACTTGGAGAAGGCAATGGCAACCCACTCCACTACTCTTGCCTGGAAAATCCCATGGACGGAGGAGCCTGGTAGGCTAAGAGTCGGACATGACTGAGTGACTTCACTTTCATGCATTGGAAAAGGAAATGGCAACCCACTCCAGTGTTCTTGCCTGGAGAATACCAGGGACGGGGGAGCCTGGTGGGCTGCTGTCTACGGGGTCACAGTCAGACACGACTGAAGCAACTTAGCAGCAGCAGTTAACACTTACCATGATGTGTATTGTCCTGTACTTATTATCATTTTGAGAATTCCTTTCGATCTCCTTCATTGTTTTCCTATAATACACTTTTGCTACAGTAACCCTACATGAACTTTTTTCCACCAGTAACTTAGAAGACACAAATAATTCTTTAAAATCATCTCTTATTTTTTAATATGTCAAAAAAAAAGATTTGAATAGACATTCACCTCCTAGCCTTCAGAATAAAACATATTATTTTGATACTCACTACATGTAAGATGAGATAATTAGCTCACATGTATTTCTTCTCCTTTCCTGCCTCTCATTTCTCCCATATGTATCAGATGTTAAACCCAAGTTTTTATTTTCACCAATGCATATTTTCCTGCTTTATTTCCATTTCCTGTTACACTCTTGTCAGAATTGGAAATGGAAGAAAAGTGAATACAATGTGAGCCATTTTCCAATGGGCTTGATGATGACTTATCTGAAAATAATAATTCTACATACATAAGTTTCAAAGGATCTGTGATGCTTCTGTGATTGGTTTTCAATATATTTTAGCATTTAAAATCTGTTTTGTTTTGTTTCCATGCATAGATACACTTCCAATGAAAGAAATGATAAAAGCACTTTAGATGTCTCATTATAAATCTTGTTGTCAATTTAAGAATGTATTCAAAATGTAATAGTATGATAGGAACATAAGCTTTTTAGAAATCTGTCCTAAGAATCTCCCAGAGGCAAGTATAAAAGGAAGCTATGCCTATATTATTGCTAGGTGCTCTATATTTAAATTTCAAATAACGGCAGTCAGAAAGCTATGAAAAGCTTGAGATTCTCTTTCTTCTTAAAAAGGGAAGCGGACATTGCCTACTTTTGATTTAAAGGGGAAAAGGACAATGAAGAGGCAGAAAGGCAAATGGCAGAAAGGCCAGCCCACGTTTCTCCTCTGATTGGCTAGAAATAGATGAAGGAGACACTAGAGGAGGCAAGCCCTGGGGGTGAAAATTGACATCAGCTTAGTTCAGGCAGGAAGGCTCACAAAGAACCTTTCCAATTAAGGTCTGGGGATCCACTTAGAAAGAAATAAGAACAAAGGCTTTTTGAGGAAGTTTTTGAATTTTGCCTGGAAATCTGTCTTTAGAAGGCATTCCATGGGACTCTTTTCCTATTAAATGATCGATCCAGTTGTCTGTCTCTTCTAACAAAAGCCTTCCCAGTCTAAGTTGTAAAATTAGTCCCAGTTGAGTAGAAAGTTTTGTTGTGGGACGGATTCCTCCAAAAGCTGATTTTCAGAGTTTTGAAAGCACAAAGTTTACTCAGGAGTGCTCTCAGGAAAAAGAACAAAGGTAAGAAAGCAGAGCTGGTCAGACGGAGAACTTGAATGGTGAAGCAGTCCCGAGGAAGCCCTCAGCCAACATCAACACGTGCCTATAAAGCTGGGATAAGTCCTTTGTAGTTGTGGGGAGCTGACATGCAGATGAGCGCCCTTCCCCAAGAGGGCAGGGCCTTGGCAAAGTGTCACTCTTCAGCCAAGGGCAATTCCTGGAGAGGGTTAATAGCTAACGCTGTTAGCTAGCAGATGGGGAACAAAGGCCGGACTTCCCAGCCTGAAGGGGGGATCTATCTGGGAGCGTGGCATCCACCGCAGGCCCTGTCCTCATCTGTCTTCACATCATACTTCCTCACGTGACCACCACACCCCAAGACTCCAAACGCCATTTATATATTTGTAACTCTTAGATTCCAGCAGACAGATTTCTTCTAGACTCCAAACCCTATCTACAGCTATTTCCTTGACATCTGCACTTGAATGGTACACAGCTACCTGCATTTCAACATGTCCCAAACCAAACTCCTGATCTCTCCCGCAAAACTGCTCCTTCTCCTGCATTGTCTTTCAGTGAACTGCCCCATTGTCCCCATTGCTCCACCCAGAACACCGCGAGGAGCTCCTGATGCTTTCCTCAGTCCCACATCCAATCTCCAAGCCCTGCTGCTTCTCCTTCCCAAGTGTTTCTCACCGCAGTCCGTCCTTCCCTTTGTCCATGACCCTCCCTAAGTGCACTTTGCCTCCCTACCCAACAAGCTTTCTAACAACTGTGCTTTCCTCTCCACCAATCTATTCTTCAGACAATAGTCCAAGCAACTTCTATAAAATAAAATTCTGGTAGTGTTGCTTCCTTGCTTAGAACCCTTGAGAAGCTTTTCTTTTAAGATAAAGACCCAAATCTCAAACTTAGACTGTAAGGCCCTTTTATTTCTCCCCTGACCACTCCACAGACTTCACCTGCTGTCACTCTTCCCCTTGAAACTGCGCTTCACCTTTACTGACCTTCCAAAGACACACTCCTGTCCCACCAGGTGACTTCCCGCCTGATGCCTCCCGTGCTTCGCTCGAGGGCATGCCCTTTCCCACTCCTTTAATGTGCCAGGAGTCTTCAGAGTCATGTAAATACCACTCCCTCAGCGAAGTCTCCTCGGAGACGCTAGACTCTATCAGCTCCTCTTGTACTCGGCGCTCCTTCCTCTATGCTTAAATACCTTTTCTCAAAAATACATGATTATTTACGTAATTACAGTTTAGTGAGAGTATGGACTGAGTTCTCGGAACCTAAATAACAACAACCAAGCGGTGAATGGGTGAATTTTGGTTCATGCCATATTGTGAAATAGTATGCAGTCTTTAAAAATGTAACAGAATAGTGAATAACATGGGAAGTGTTTATAACGTTGAGTAAAAAGAGGAATCAAAATTGTATTAGATATTATGATTTCAACTATATGAGAACATAAAGACTGAAATAACAACTACTAAAAAGAAAAAAAATTATGTAATGTGATAGAGGTGCTAATTTTTGCTACAATGACAATCATATAACAATATATAAAGGTATCAAATTAACNGATCCCTTTTTCCCGTCTCCCCTCCAAGCAAAATAATTCAGCATTGGTGGATCCAAAAACTAACAGACACACAAGGAAGCAAGGGGGAAATTCAACATACAAAGAAATCAAAAGAAAAAGATTCATATGTGATACTGATGTTGGAATTAAGAGACAGAAAGATGTGTATAAGAGACAGAATTAACATGTTGTACATCTTACATTTATAGTGTCATATGTCAAATATATTTAAATAAAAAAAGACTGAAAGGAATAAAAATGCTTATAGATTTTTTTCTGGATGGTTTATGGGTGATTTCAATTTTAATACTTTTTGTTCATCTCACCAAAATACATTATTTATTTTTAAATCAATCTTAAAAAAAATGAATAATTTCCTGCTAGAGGAAAAAAAAACTACCAAGTTCTAGAAAAGATAAAGCACTTTTTCAAAACAGTGAATTTACAGAGAGACTTGTAAGCCAACATGGTGAAATCAAATAGGTGAATATAAGTTCACTTGGTGTTATGAAAGACCTATGGAAAATTTCTTTTATTCCCCTGTGATGTACCAGAGAGGATTAATGGATTATAAATACCTATTAATATTTTTTCTTCCAACTTTATTTATATATAATTAACAAATAAACATTATTCATATGTAATCAATGTAGTATGTTAATATATGTATACACTGTGGAATGATCACCACAGTCAAGCTAATTAACATATCTATCACTTCATATAGATTCCATTTGCATGTGAGGAGGGATAAGGACATTTAGGATCTACTCCCTTAACATATTCAAAAACATGATACAGTATTGACTGTAGTTACCATGTTCTACATTGTATCTCCAAAATGTATTCATCCCGAATAACTGAACTTTGTACACTTTGATCAATATAACCCCATTTCCCCCTCTTCTCAGCCCCTGGCAAATACCATTCTACCCTCTATTCCTATGGGTTTGACTTTTTTAGATTCCATATATAAATGAGATCAGGCAGTATTATCTTTCTGTGCCTGGTCTAATCAGTTAGACAGTTCCCTTTTAAGGTAGATAGTGCAGCTATTACTTCGAGATAGTGACTTCATTTCCCTTGGGTATATACCCAGAAGTGGGACTGCTGGTCATATGGTAATTCTATTTTTTATTTTATTAGGGACCTCCATACTGTTTTCCATAGTGGAAGAACATTTCCATCAACAGTGCACACATGTTCCCTTGTTTCCACACACTTACCAATATTTGTTATCTTTTACCTTTTTGATAACAGCTATCCTAGCAGTGTGATCTGGTATTTCATTGCGGCTTTGATTTACATTTCCCTGATGATTAGTGATGTTTAGCAATTTTTCATGTACCTGTCATTCCTGAAGTGCAAGAAGAATATGAATGTCCCGTCCCAAAAGATGGACTATGTATTTATCTACACCAAGGAGTGAGAGCTTATATTTGCAAATTCCAATGAAAAGTTCCTTTTTGTAGAGAAGTTTCACTTGCTTAACTTTTTAAGTCCATATTAAAGAATGGAAGAAAAACTGTCCCTGTCTCATGTAAGAAAGGTCTGCCTCCTTCTAATCCATTCTCAAAGCAGTTGCCAAAGCAGTTCTGTTAAATGTTAGTCCATTCTTGGCAATTCTCTGCTCAAAACTTGTCAATAGCTTTCCATCTATGGGAAGTCCTCAAAACAGTATACTTCACTTCTCTACCCTCTCCCCTCATCTTCTACCATACCTTTCTTACTCCACCAGAACTCTTCCTTTTTTTCTTTCCTAATCTCCAGCCTCAGGTCCTTGACCTTTATCCAAACGTTCTATGTTGCTTCTGCATGTCTGACTTCCTTAAGTTTTTATCTAAATGTAACCATCTATGTGATGTCTTCTCATTTCCCTAATTAATAGTGCATCCCTTGACAAACCCTCATCTCCTTTATTTTTCTCCATACCATTTTTTTTTCTTATATTGTACGTTTTAATTATCTTATGTCTTTCCCTGCAGATATGGATTTTTGCATATTTTTTCACTTCTGTTTCCCCAGGCAGAAAGTGAGGAGGAGCTAAAAAGCCTCTTGATGAAAGTGAAGGAGGAGAGCGAAAAAGTTGGCTTAAAGCTCAACATTCAGAAAACGAAGATCATGGCATCCGGTCCCATCACTTCATGGGAAACAGATGGGGAAACACTGGAAACAGTGTCAGACTTTGTTTTTTGGGGCTCCAAAATCACTGCAGATGGTGACTGCAGCCATGAAATTAAAAGACGCTTACTCCTTGGAAGAAAAGATATGACCATCCTGGATAGTATATTCAAAAGCAGAGACATTACTTTGCCGACTAAGGTCCGCCTAGTCAAGG
>SJYX01011094.1:433266-483104 GCA_006410675.1 Oreotragus oreotragus | reverse complement strand
CTTCTCTTCTTTTCACAGCTATTTGTAAGGCCTCCCCAGACAGCCATTTTGCTTTTTTGCATTTCTTTTCCATGGGGATGGTCTTGATCCCTGTCTCCTGTACAATGTCACGAACCTCATTCCATAGTTCATCAGGCACTCTGTCTATCAGATCTAGTCCCTTAAATCTATTTCTTACTTCCACTGTATAATCATAAGGGATTTGATTTAGGTCATACCTGAATGGTCTAGTGGTTTTCCCTACTTTCTTCAATTTAAGTCTGAATTTGGCAATAAGGAGTTCATGATCTGAGCCACAGTCAGCTCCCGGTCTTATTTTTGCTGACTGTATAGAGCTTCTCCATCTTTGGCTACAAAGAATATAATCAGTCTGATTTCGGTGTTTGAGCATCTGATGATGTCCATGTGTAGAGTGTTCTCCTGTGTTGTTGGAAGAGGGTGTTTGCTATGACCAGTGTGTTCTCTTGGCAAAACTCTATTAGCCTTTGCCCCACTTCATTCCCTACTCCAAGGCCAAATTTGCCTTTTACTCCAGATGTTTCTTGACTTCCTACTTTTGCATCCCAGTCCCCTGTAATGAAAAAGACTTTTTTTGGGGGGTGTTAGTTCTAAAAGGTCTCATAGGTCTTCATAGAACCATTCAACTTTGGCTTCTTCAGCGTTACTGGTTGGGACATAGACTTGGATTACTGTGATATTGAATGGTTTGCCTTGAAAACGAACAGAGATCGTTCTGTCCAAGGAGAGGTGGCTGCGTGGGCCAAGAGGAGCTACTCCATGTTCAAGGTCAGGAGGACCAGCCATGAGGCGATACCCCTTGTCTAAGGTAAGAAGTGGCTGCGCTGTGCTGGAGTGGCAGTGAAGAGATACCCCACGTCCAAGATAAGAGAAACCCAAGTAAGATGGTAGGTGTTTTGAGAGGGCATCAGAGGGCAGAAAGACTAAAACCATAATCACAAAAAATTAGTCAATCTGATCACACAAACCATGGCCTTGTCTAACTCAGTGAAACTAAGCTATGCCGTGCGGAGCCACCCAAGATGGACGGGTCATGGTGAAGAGGTCTGACAGAATGTGGTCCACTGGAGAAGAGAATGGCAAACCACTTTAGTATTCTTGCCTTGAGAACCCCATAAACAGTATGAAAAGGCAAAATGATAGGATACTGAGAGAGGAACTCTCCAGGTCGGTAGGTGCCCAATATGCTATTGCAGATCAATGGTGAAATAACTCCAGAAAGAAAGAAGGGATGGAACCAAAGCAAAAACAATACCCAGTTGTGGATGTGACTGGTGATAGAAGCAAGGTCTGATGCTGTAGAAAGCAATATTGCATAGGAACCTGGAAAGTTAGGTCCATGAATCAAGGCAAATTGGAAGTGGTCAAACAGGAGATGGCAAGAGTGAACATTGACATTCTAGGAATCAGCAAACTAAAATTGACTGGAATAGGTGAATTTAACTCAGATGACTATTATATCTACTACTGTGGGCAGGAATCCCTTAGAAGAAATGGAGTAGCCATCATGGTCAACAAAAGAGTCTGAAATGCAGTACTTGGAAGCTCTATCCTAGATTACTATACATTGATAATTGACTCCCACCTTCAGGTGGGAGTGGGTAGTACATGTTTGGTAATGATTTGGTATGACTTGTGTTGAGATAATTCAGTTTTCAATTGGTCTCTGTCTCTTGATATCCAGAAGACTGCATTTCATGGTGATTTTTTTTTTTTAAAGAAACTAAAAGATCAGAGTCAGAGAGAACATTTCCTCTCTGCCATATACTTGACTTTTAGAAAGCTCAAAATAAAACAAATGAACCTCAATGACAGTCAACAGTATGTATAATATTTAAAAATTAATATTAATGGAATGTTAAAAGTCTAAAAAGATTATATGAACATAATGTCCTCATTAGAAAATTAAACACCTAGATTTATAATGCAAGTTTTAAAAAGATATATAATCACAATAAAACAATAAAAATCCATAAAAGGCAAAATCCATATCCATGGATTCAGTATGATAGTTATCTTGAGTAGAAGAGGTAAGAAAAATGGGTTGTGAGGTACTGGGCAAAATGATTAGTGTAAGTTATTTTCAAGGTAATATTTTGATGGTAGGCTCACAGTTGCTTAATGCATTATTAAAATAATTTATATAAATAAATAACATAATATATAATTAATTTAAAAATATAGCTATATATATAACTATATGAATATACAAATTATAAATTAAATATTTTGTTAAATATAATAAAATTAAATATACTTCATATAAATTTAATATAAATATAATTGTTTAATTATATTTAAATATAATTTTAATATAATAAAATTAAATATAATTTTATATTTTTATAAATTAATTTTATCATAGTTAAATACAACTGTTAAAAATAAATAAAAATGGGCCATGCACTGATCATTAGAATGTCATGAACCAGGGATTAGTGATGAGTCCAGTCTCTGTTTTTGAGATCCATATATCTGACAGGGAAGAGATAAAGTGGTTATAGTGACACCATAACATGAAATTAATTATAATCAACTGGGGAGTCAATGGACCAAATTTCTGAATTCAACTTAGTATGTACCAGACTGGAAAGATAATCACTCCCACTCTAACAGAAAGAAAGGTTATATCTGCAAAATCACAGTTTTTCTTTAATTCATCAGATTTCTGAGGTAGCCATAAAAACCTACTTACTTGAAATCTGAGCAAAAACAGGCATCTCCAAGCAGAGACAAGATGCCAGCATTTTCTTACCTGGGGTAAATGCTAGACATTGTACAAGCTGGCAAGAATAATTCAGTTTAAAAGTGAAATGGAAGCTAAAAGCTGAATGTGAGCTAGTGTCAAAGTACAGAATCCCCAGAAACCACATACAGGAGAATTTTCACCTAGTCAAAGGTCTTCTACTCACATAGTCACCTATTTATATATCTTGCCAGGTGTTCACAAGAAAGATTTTAGTCAGAACAGAGATCAGACTTAGCAACTAAGCAACAACAACATGGTACAGAACTTGGACTGGAAAATGGCAGCAGGGCAAGAACGGCACTCAATTCTGTTCAGATCCCTTTTTCCCGTCTCCCCTCCAAGCAAAATAATTCAGCACTGGTGGATCCAAAAACTAACAGACACACAAGGAAGCAAGGGGGAAATTCAACATACAAAGAAATCAAAAGAAAAAGATTCATATGTGATACTGATGTTGGAATTAAGAGACAGAATTTAAAGTAAGTCTGATGAACAGGATAAAGTCTCTAGTGGAAAAGATAAGGAATGGCATTGCCAGATAAGGAATTTCATCAGAAAAATAAAAACCGTAAGAAGGAATCAACTGGAAATGCTAGGAATTTTAAAAACTGCTAGAATTAAACATGTTTAATGCCAGTCACAGAGATGAAGAATGCCTTCTGAAGGCTCATCAGTAAACTTCACACAAATGATGGAAAGAATCAAGGAACATGAAGATAAAGCAATAGAAATTACACAAACTGGAAAACAAAGNAGAATTAAACATGTTTAATGCCAGTCACAGAGATGAAGAATGCCTTCTGAAGGCTCATCAGTAAACTTCACACAAATGATGGAAAGAATCAAGGAACATGAAGATAAAGCAATAGAAATTACACAAACTGGAAAACAAAGATACAGAATAATGAAAAAATAAAACAAGAGCATCCACAAGCTGTGGGACAATATCAAATCTCTAATATATGTGTAATTTGGGTACCAAAAGAAGAAAGAAAGAACTGAAGAACTATTGAAGAGATAATGGCCAGGACTGTCCTTTAAATAGAAGGAAACTCTTCATGGCATCCAGAGACAAAAGAAACTTCATACACAAAGGAACAAAACACAGAAGTCAGCAGACTTCTCATCGGAAACCATGCAAGCTAGAAGACAATGGAGCGTCATCTATAAAATGCTTAAAAAAACAAGCTGGCCCAGAGTTCTATACAGGGAAAACATTCTCCAAAAATGAAAATAAAATAAATAATCTTTTTCAGAAAAACAAAAAATAAGAGTAATCATTACCATCAGACATATAAGAAATGTTAAAGGAAGTTCTTCAATCATGATGAAAACAGAAAGAAACTTGTTTCTTCTTGATAAAGATCAGTAGAAATGCAATAATGACTGTAAGCATATAATTCACATTTTTATTATTTTTAATTGCTCTAAAAGATTATTCAAAGGTAGGTTGAATAATTTAAGATATACATTGAAAACCCTAAAGAGATCACTAAATTTTTCTTCAGTTCAGTTCAGTTCAGTCGCTCAGTCGTGTCCGACTCTTTGTGACCCCATGAATTACAGCACGCCAGGCCTCCCTGTCCATCACCATCTCCCGGAGTTCACTCAGACTCACGTCCATCGAGTCAGTGATGCCATCCAGCCATCTCATCCTCGGTCGTCCCCTTCTCCTCCTGCCCCCAATCCCTCCCAGCATCAGAGTCTTTTCCAGTGAGTCAACTCTTCGCATGAGGTAGGTGGTCAAAGTACTGGAGTTTCCGCTTTAAGCTGTGATAGGTACACTCTAAGATGGTCATTAATGATCTCCCTCCTGGTGTTCACCTCAGGTAACTGCTTCCTCCTGAATACAGAAGAAACATAGTGACTTGCTTCAAACTAATATAACTTTAAAAAAGTGATGAAATATCACTTCTGATGGGCTATAAAAGACTGATTTCCACATTGCTAGCAATACTTTCACTATTTTGAAGAGGCCCACATGACAAGGAGTTGAGGGTGGGAGAAGGGGGCAACAGAGGATGAGATGGTTGGATGGCATCACCGACTCAATGGACACAGTTTGAGCAAACTCCAGGAGATAGTGAGGGACAGGGAAGGCTGGCGTGCTGCAGCCCACGTGGTTACAAAGAGCTGGACATGACTGAGTGACTGAACAACAACAATAAGCTAATGACTAAAAGAGCCAAATGCTGCCAATAACCAATGCGTGAACTTGGAAGTAGATCTTTCTCCAGTTGAGCCTTCAGCTAAGACTGCAGATGTTGAGCTGGTACGTAGAGGCCTTGAGAGAGACCATGAAACAGAGTAGTCAGTTCAGCTGTGTCTGTATTCCTGACTTATAGAAATTGTGAGATATAAATGCGTGTGTTTTTAAGCCACTAAATTTGGGGATAATTTGCTGTGAAGCAATAGACAACTAATACATGAGCCAATAGTTGAAATAAAATGGAATAATTTTTAAAAATCCAATCTAAAAGGAAACAGAGAATCAAAAGAGACAGAATCACAAAAAATAGCTACTTAGGTGGTAGGCTTTAATTCAGTAACATCAGTAATTGTACTTACTCTAAATGGCCTAAACATACCAATTAAAAGCCAAAATTTAAAGACAATTATAGGCTTTCTACTCAAAATATACTTTAAATATAACATGGACACATTAAAAGTAATGGCATGGAAAAAGATATACCATTCAGTGACAATCAAAAGAAAACTGAGGTGGCTATGTTAATATCAAACTAGAGTTCAGAACAAGAAACATTACCAGGAATAGAGATATTACCTAATAATAGAGTTATCAATCAACCTTTACCATAGGTCATTACAGTTCTAAATATGTATTCACCTTATAATATTATATGAGAATAGCATTACTATGATACCAAAACCAGACAAAATACTACAATAAGAGAAAACTATAGATCAACACCCATCATGAATATAAAGGTAAAAATCCTCAAAAGAATAACAGCAAGTCAATTCTAATAATGTACACAAAAGGATATCACATCATACCCAAGCAGAGTTTATCTCAGAAATGCAAGGCTTGCTCAACATTTGAAAATAAATCAATAGAATTCACCTTATTATAGTTGCATGCACTTCTCTCAAGCCCCCAACTCTCCCTTAATCCCTGGAAATCACTCATCTATTGTCCATTTCTATAATTTTCCTATTTTAAGAATGCTATATAAATAGAATACAGTATATAACCTTTTGGGACTTTTTTTTCACTCAGTATAATTCTCTGGAGATTCATCAGACTGTATGTATCAATAGTTTATTTGTATTGCTGGGTAGTATTCCACAGTTTGTTTAGTTATTCATCTGCTGAAGGCTATCTGGATTATTTTCAGTTTGGGGCTATTACAAACAAAGCTGCTTTGAGTATTCATGTAGTTTTTTTTTTTTTTTTCTAATTTGATGAAATCAAACTTACCTGCTTTGAATTCTTTGCTTAATCCTCTGTCATGAAGATTTTCTTCTATATTTTCTTCTAAACATTTTATGGTTTTACATTTAGATCCATGATCCATTTTGAGTTATACTTTTTTCTTATTGCTTCATTATTTTATTCACTGGATCATTTTACCTGGAGTATCTTTACACCTTAACATGTAATGAACATTTGAAAATAAGCCAATTATACCCATCTTATTTTTTATTCAAAATCATAGACCACTGTTACAATTTGATGACAGAGCCTTGCCTGCAGCCCAGGAATCCATATATTCTCACCACGAGTCACTTCTGTAATAAGTGAATGAGTGGCTGTGCTGTTTGCAACTCTGCTCTTTTCCCTTTGCGGTATCTTTCACGGCCACTCTGGAACATGACTGCCATGCTACCACCACATATACTGGCTTGCAATCATGATCAAACCAACGCAACCAAAAACCAGAGCTCAGACGCTCCCTGCTCTTTCAGCTGGGTGTACTATACGAGACTGCCCACGTGGCCACGAGGTGCAAGGGGGGGAGTGCAGCTAGTGCAAATGATGCTGGTGACCTACTTGCTCATGGGCCTTGTGTTCTCCAGCCCTGCTTGGTCTTCATTCCCAGATGTGGTGTTTCCATCTTAAGACAGTCTGCTGCAGGTATTCTGACTTTTCTGACTAGATAGGTTCAACAGAATTCTTTTCATAAAGTGAAGTTTCAGATTCAAAGTCTGGTGCTTCATTACCATGCAGTCTGTCTCTTCCAGAACCCCACAACATGTTGAAGCTACTTCTCAAAAGATGTTTTATTTCATGCTGTAGACATAAATGTATAATTCTATTATAGTTTATAATTCTATGATGGCGTGTGCTAAGCTTTTCATAAGCTTCACAGTACTTCTTTTCCCACTGAAAGGATCTCCAACACCATAGGGCCTTCCAAAGCTTAGGACCAAGCAACACGACTGCTTACACCACAGCCTGGACCTACTGCAGAGCTCTTTTCTGCACTGGGTCACGAAGTCCCATTCAAAGTTGGCAACCCTTCCATGTCACCTAATACATGGACCAGGTCAACATTCCTTGGTGAAAAATGTATTTACTCTAGATTCAAAGAAGCCTACCACGCATGTGCTTCAATTTCTGTGGCAAAGGATTCAGTACACGTTTGTTCCCCCTCCCCCACCACTTTGTTAGGGATATCTTGGCATATTTCTGAACATCGGACTCTAAAAACATCAGTGACGTTTTCTTCATTGGAATCCTAAAATCTTCACTAAAAATTCAAGAAAGTCTTTGAAACTTTGCAGTTTTTTTAGACACTCTGAAGCACATGTGCATGGTCAAGGCTTTCAGAGTACTAGCCCTCGCTTGTTTGACTTGCCTGATCAGCATTATTAATGTTAATGGATCACTGTGAGGTTTTGTGGGATGACCAAGCAGTCTGGATCTCTTTGCACTATAACATAATGAAAGGCAGGAAAGTTAACATAGCCCTAAGGCAAAACTAAATGAATATTGTCTGCCCTGCATGAATGCAACTGTCTCTGACCCTTTCTGATTGGGATGGAAAAAATTCATTTGATGCATCAATAGCTACATATCATGTTCCTGCTCCACCAATGATACTTTTCTAGCACAGCAGCTGAAAACTGGGCCACTATTTGGTTAAGTCTGAGGTAGTCTACAATCATTCTCCAGGATCCATCTAGTTTCTTCAGGGGTAAGACTGGTAAATTTAAAAGAGGCATGAATCGCCATCCTCAAATCCTTTAGATCTTTAATGGTGGCACTAACCTCCACAACTCTCCCTCCATCCCATAGAATATAACCTTTCTTTTCAAATTTAATATCTTGGCTGGGGAAAGGGGGAAGTTTCAGACATATCCACTTGTCCTTCCCCACTATGAGACCCTTACCACAAAGGACAAGTATCCAGTATGGAGATTACTCCAACTACCACGTATATCAACTGTATACCTGAGGACTATGGACATGACCATTGAGTAGTTTTCCAGACCTTAACCAGGACTCCATTTACCACCTGGTCCTGAGATGCCCCCACTCTTTGGAGTGCTTTGAAGATGTTTTGGAGCTCCAGATATTCAAGTAAACTCAAAACATAATATGTCCAAGAATCCTGGGTATTCTTCTTTCCCTATTTATCCCAAAAAAGTTCCCCCATGTCTATGAATTCTTTATTAAGTATAGTCTTATGTTTCAGCACCTTTGATCAAGCACCTTCAAAATCCAATCCCTGGGGTATGCTCCTTTCTCATGACACTGCATGCGAACTAAGTCCTAGAGCTCCTATGTGTAATCTCTTTCCTGCCTTATCTGGCCTAGCTCTTTTCCAGTTGGCCTAGTAGTTGGGAGAGGAGGCAAAGGCAACTCCTGAGGACACACTGCATTGAAGAGGAGGGGCTTCTACAACACCCTGAAGCACAGGGAACGGGTAGACGACCTTACAAACTCCAAGGGAAGCAAGTCCGCAGAGCCAAGACCTTCTGGGAACACCATCCAGATAGTGCCATTACATATTCCAGGGCCTCAGATTGCCTGGGCCCTGACTTTGTCACAGATCTGGGAACACCATCCAGATAGTGCCATTACATATTCCAGGGCCCCAGATTTCTCCAGTCTGGGCCCTGACTTTGTCACAGCAGACCTGCCTTGACTGCTTCTTTATTCATCTCTGGAGCTCTGCAATTTTAGCTCTGAGATCCTGTTTGCCACTTAACAAAGTTTGCTCTTCTACTGCAACAGATAAAAGACTTTTCAATAAACTACCAGAGAGATGCACTGGTCCTTACATTTATTCTTTAACTGTTTGTTAATGGACATAAAGTTTCTTACTATCCTGTGT
The DNA here is from genome assembly GCA_006410675.1 of Oreotragus oreotragus. NCBI lineage: Eukaryota > Metazoa > Chordata > Mammalia > Artiodactyla > Bovidae > Oreotragus > Oreotragus oreotragus. The sequence goes on along the minus strand of SJYX01011094.1, from coordinate 474,032 downwards.
GTAGGGTGTTAATACAGCATGGCAGTAACCAGACAACTGAGCTATATTTGAGGCATTATTCACCCTGTATCTTTCAAATGCCTGGGTCAACACATCTGCCAAGACATTTACTTCACTGTGAAGTTTTTCCAAGAGACCTCAGGTGAGATCTTTAAGACTAGGACCACCACCATGTGCCACTGCACATACCATTCAAGAAAGAGTGTTGTTGCCATCTTGATGCTAAGTACACCATCCCAGTGCCCCATCTTACTGCCTACTTTATCAGACTACTGACATCACCACTTCTCAAAAACAGAAGCCAAAATGAAATTAGATGTGCAAATACTTACTGAAGAAATGACTGTGAGGGAAAACAGAGTCAGGGGAGGCTAGGAGAGCCATCCCACCTTGACAAAGGACTGATCTCTGCAGGAGAAAGGGGTAAGGAAAGAGAGCTGGGTAGGAAAAGTCTTAGATTTTCTCTGTCTCCGCTGTGGTTCTAAGAGAGTTTCAGCAAGGCAAATGGGGAGTCTTTAAGGCCCATTTCACAGAAATGTGCCTGCCTTAATATCCCCGCCATGCTTAATAACTGGTTATAAGCATATAATTGGGAAAAAAGGGCCTCATGCAAATGCAGTACTCGGTTTGCAATGCAGTTCAGGTAGGCCATCAATTACGTTCCCCATGGTAGAAAATCTGAGAAGCATATTTACATAGATGCCATAGCTATACGGCCCTGCCTTAGGAACTTGGGATGCTACTCCAGTGGCACACCACTGCCCTTCAAGCATTCCGTAATAAAAGATGCACTAGTACGCTTGCCTGGAAAATCCCANAAACTGTCTCCTCCAGAATGAAGAACACCAGAGTTCTCTGAGATTTTAAAGACAATCTGAAAGAAAATGTCCATTTCAATATTTTGTATAAATATTTGATAAGAAGTGTAACATTTGATAAGAAACAGTAACTCTTTTATTTATATAGCTATGTTCTTTGTCTTGATGGACCTACCAATAAGTCTGCAATAGGAACCTCATTTTGTTGAATAAAAATCTGTATAATATTCAGAAGGTATGCCACATGCTCTCCTAGGTACTTGAGACATACTAAAATAATCAGACGTAAATGTGGCCCTTAAAAAGTCATGTTCTAGTTGGATAGATAACACGTGTATAAATATAAGATTTAAAGTGTTAAATGTCTTTAGAAGTTACAGATAAACTACTGGGAATTAGAAGACTAGAAACATTGCTTTCAAAAACAAATTTTTTAAGATTCACAGTAAAAAAGATTATGAATAATGTGTCATCTGAATGGAATTTAAAAAATTAGGTTGGATGTGTGCTTCTGTTGTAGCTCAGTCGGTAAAGAATCTGCCTGCAATGTAGGAGACCTGGGTTTGATTCCTGGGTTGGGAAGATCCCCTAGAAGGAAATGGCAACCCACTCCAGTATTCTTGCCTGGAGAATCCCATGGGCAAAAGAGCCTGGCAGGACTAAACCAAACCAAGGTAGGAATGTAAATCAGGATAGACAAGGTTATGCAGCACACACCAAAAAAATACAAAATTTTTATTGACCTAACACAGCTTGATTTCTCATGGAAGTAACATGTCAATACAGTTTGACAGAGCAACTCTGTATATCATAGTCACTTGAGGACCCAAGCTGATGGCAGTTTATTTCAACATATGTGCTTCACAGCACTGTAGAAGGAAATAGAGCAAATACAGAATGACCTTTAAAATCTTATCTGTAAATTGACACCTTGAACTCCATCTTATGGTACACAAATTCCTCAAGTTAAACCTAATGTTAGGAGGCCAGATGCTACCATGTGCTAACATACTTCAAAGGCCTTTTTGGTATTTGAAGCAGCATAGGGAGAATCCAGGGAAAGNTTCCTTCTCCAGCAGATCTTCCTGACCCAGAAATCGAACTGGGGTCTCCTGCATTGCAGGCAAATTCTTTACCAACTGAGCTATCAGGGAAGCCATGTCAAATAAATACTGACACACTTGATAAATTAAAACAGACTACTATGTCAAGTAGTACCATGTGCTAACATACTTCAAAGGCCTTTTTGGTATTTGAAGCAGCATAGGGAGAATCCAGGGAAAGAAAGAGTATATATACAGTTTGTACAGGGAAACTGTGTAATAATTTGAGAAGCAGTAATTGTACTAATAATAAATGCTAATATGTTTAAAAAAAATTAAAAAAAATTAAAAAAAAACCTACATTGAACCAAATCTAACATCCTCATTTACATTCATCATAAAACTTTATGCAATATAAATTACAGTGTAAACAAGTAAATTCTCATTTTACAATGATTTAAATTGTATAAACCAAAATTTGAAGCTTTACCCAAAAATTTAGCAGCCAGAACATTTGCCCAGTATACTCCAAAGAAGTTGCATGACCCTCCCTGCTAGGGTACCTTTGGAAAGTACATGGCAGGCAGGGCCCATTTATTCAGGCAATGTGTCCTTCAACTAGAAGCAGGTGGATTTGGTAAAGACTCAACAACCCTAGGCTGTTCTAGTCTCATGAAGTAGTTAACTTATAACTAACACCATGAATTATTTTACAACCTTTACATCTTGAACCACTTCATGAGAATTCTATGTTATTACCACTCTATAATACCATTGTAAGAGAAATGAGGAGGCTCACCCTCTCAATACACTCAAAAAAATGCACATCACTGTTATCATCCTGGATTAAAAAAGGTGATCTTTACCTCAGGGGTAAAGCAACAGTTAGAACTATACATGGAACAACATACTGGTTCCAAATAGGGAAAGGAGTATGTTAAGGCTGTATATTGTCACCCTGCTTATTTAACTTATTTGCAGAGTACATCATGAGAAATGCCGGGCTGGATGAAGCACAAGCTGGAATCAAGATGGCTGGGAGAAATATAAATAACCTCAGATATGCAGATGACACCACCCTTATGGCAGAAAGTGAAGAAGAACTAAAGAGCCTCTTGATGAAAGTGAAAGAGAAGAGTGAAAATGTTGGCTTAAAGTTCAACATTCAGAAAACTAAGATCATGGCATCCAGTCCCATCACTTCATGGCAAATAGATGGGGAAACAGTGGCAACAGTGACAGACTTTATTTTTTGGGAGCTCCAAAATCACTGCAGATGGTGACTGCAGCCATGAAATTAAAAGACACTTGGTCATTGGAAGAAAAGTTATGGCCAACCTAGACAGCACATTAAAAAGCAGAGCCATTACTTTGCCAACAAAGGTCTGTCTAGTCAAAGCTATGGTTTTTCCAGTAGTCACGTATGGTTGTGAGAATTGAACTATAAAGATGAGCGCTGAAGAACTGATGCTTTTGAACTGTGGTGTTGGAGAAGACTCTTGAGAGTCTCCTGGACTTGAAGGAGCTCAAGCCAGTCCATCCTAAAGGAAATCAGTCCTGAATAGTCATTGGAAGGACTGACGGTGAAGCTGAAACTCCAATACTTGGGCCACCTGATGTGAAGAACTGACTCACTGGAAAAGATCCTGATGCTGGGAAAGATCGAAGGTGGGAGGAGAAGGTAATGACAGAGGATGAGATGGTTGGATGGCATCAGCGACTCAATGGACATGAGATTGAGCAAGCTCTGGGAGCTGGTGATGGACAGGGAACCCTGGTGTGCTGCAGTCCATGGGGTAGCAAAGAGTTGGACACAACTGAGTGACTGAACTGAACTGAATTTACTCAGGGAAAGAAGCAAGGATTGTACATGGAGCTTGATGATGAGAAAACATCTTTTTGTCTCCTCCCTCCTACATTTTTAGCTCCAGTCTTTGATACAATTTAGGGAGAGAGACTATATCAGGAAAAAGCAGAACTGCGGTAGGCACTAGAACATTACTACTAACATTGAATAGAAAAACAGGGACTTCGCTGAAAAACACTTCTAAATTATTTTCAAAGTTCTAAATCTCTCATTTATCCACTTAAAAATGTATCTAATTAGGAGCCTAGAAAGGAGAAGAATGTCTTTGATCTCTATCCAACACTTCTCCAAAATACTCCATATTATAATATAGAATTTGCATAAATTTACTAATTTTCCCTCAGATAAAAAGATGGCTTAAATAACTATTAACCACCTCAAACAATTTCTATGCAAATGGTAGGTTTTTATCATAATTGAGAAATTTAGAAAAAGTGAGGAAGCCAAAAATAATTTAAATGAATCCAAATTTAACTTAATTAAATCGATATGAAGAGATAAATAAAACAGCGGCTGCAGATTCATTATTAAAAGGGAAAAGTTGGCAATTTTAAATGCATGCAATTATACTGATATGCTAATTTAAATTTTATGTAAAGTATTAATTTTAATGAATATGGAATAAGTATTACCTCAAAATAACACCTGTATGCATATAACAACATTTAAAATTTTTATTAATTTTCAAAGAAACACTAATTGATAAAAAGCATAGTTTCTTCTGCTCAACTGTTAAAGTTCTAATTCCAACAAACCATATAATTATGACAAGTTAAAATTCCATCTTTAAACTCTTCATAATCTTCTTTGGTGAACAGACCAGAAATAGGTTAAACCTAAATAAAAGACGACAAAATTGAATTCTTATTAATATAAAATGTCGTAATTAGTAGTTACTGAAAAATTGTAATGTTTCTAATACAGCAAAGCAACAGTTAGCCACTCCCTGCACTTACTGTTTTGATAGCTTTTCCTTTCTCTACGTGGGCTCATCTGCTCAGTCATTTCCAACTCTCTGCAACCCCATGGCTTGCAGTCTTCCAGGCTCCTTTCTGTCCATGGGGCTAATCCAGCAGGCATACTGGAGTGGGTATTCTCGCCAAGGGATCTTCCCGACCCAGGGATCAAACCCAGGTCTCCTGCACTGCAGGCAGATTCTTTACCATCTGAGCCACCAGGGAAGCCCCCTTTCCTAGTTGACCATAAAAAGCTTCTGATGGTCTCAATGTGTAACTCATATTTTCTTCTCCTCCCCAGTTCCTGTCAATCCCTTAGTGACTTCAACAGTCCCAATTACAAGAACTGTGCCACAAAACACTATGCCACAGGCCTTTATCACCAGGCCACTCCAGCCACTCACAAGCAAAGTCAGTGCAAGGATGGCCACTGTCAACACTTGGAATTTTTGCTTTACTTCTAAGTGTTAGAACTCTGAAATACAGCTTTTCATCCCCCTGTACTGTCACTCAACAAGGTCAATGCCCTCCGTGGAACTCAGCCTCTTTGATATCAGTCCCTTGATCTTCTGCAAGCTTCATTTGTATCCCCTCTTGATCATTTCTCTCATCACTCCTAATTATGCCCCAGGATCCCTCGTCAAGAGCCTGAGACTTCCTCTTCATCCTAGGCCCCGCCCGACATAGTGTTCTCCCTCCTCTCCTCTCCCTCCGTCCCCACACTGAGGTTTCATCTGCACCTACTGCTAGAACTGCACACACTTTTTGCAGTATAGGTATCACAGGCTCCGACACTTCCAACTGCTTACAGTTTTCACCTGAGTACCTACTGCTTGAAATCCTACATGCCAAAATAAAACTAAGTAGGTTCATCAAACCAACTCTTTTGACTTCCTTATTTCTTAGCTACTCATTCTCAAACCTTGTATCATCTACATAGTTCCCTACATCTAGTCATTTGTCTCCTCTCCACTTTTCAAGTGCGTTTTATTTTTCCCTTGGACGGCTATTACAATCCCTAGATTTTCTTTTTCACCTTATGTCTTGCCTCCATTCCACTTTTTCACAAAATGACATCAGATTCTTTTTAAAATGTACACCTGATTAATCCACTGCTTTGAAATGTCCTATACTGACAGTGTACAAGATATTTGCATAATTTATCTTTCCATAAAATATTTACTGATTATAAAAGGAAAAATAGTAACTATGTATAGTAGAGAACTGGACATCTTAACCAATAGATCAAAGTTAATATCCTCAACAAGAGATAAATGAAGACCACATCATTCTTGATGTGAAGTTCTGAGAAGAAAGTAACATTACTTATATAACATACCAACCAAAGATGCAAATATGAATCAAATCAGGAGAATGTATCAGCAAGTCCAAACAGATAGACTGAAAAATAATTGGCCCACACTCTTCAAAATTGTCAATATCATAAAAGACAAAGAAAGACTGAAGAGTTGTTACAGATTAAAGAATACTAATCTGCCTGCAGTACAGGAGACCTGGCTTTGATTCCTGGGTTGAGAAGATCCCCTGCAGAAGGGAATGGCTACCCACTCCAAGAAACTTATGGACAGAGGAGTCTAGTGCGCTATAGTCCATGGGGTTGCAAAGAGTTGGACACAACTGAGTGACTAATATATTACATTAAAGAGACATTACAATTAATGTGATACATGACCCTTGATCAGATCGTCTATAAGAAAAAAATCCCATTAAGGACATTAATGGCACAAGAAAAAATTGGAATACAGACTACAGATTTTATAAAAATGTTATATCAGTGTTAAATGTCCTGAATTTGATAATTATAGTGTAGTTGTAAAAATAAAGATGTCCTGGCTCTTAGGATATACACACTGAAGTATTAAGGGGCAAGGCTTTACACACATACACAGAGAAAGAGGAATGGGGAGTAGGATAATGACAAAGCACATGTGGCAAGATGTAAAAATTGGTGAACCCAAGCAAAGTGTATTCTGAAGGTCTTTGTATTCTTCTTGCAATTTGTATATGCATTTGAAATCATTTAGAATAAATCATTTAGAATTCATTAAGAAAACATTCCATGTTTCTTCATTGCCTACTGAATTAGGTACAAATTCTTGGCCAAGTATCCAGGTGAGTCCATTTGAACCAAAGTTTCAGTATACTGCATACCCTTCTTTACTATGACTACTTTAAGTAAGTTTAATAAAACTGTACATTCATAAACACTTTCTTGGACTCCATGAATCTGCTGATGTCCATATACTCCCTTCCCCCACATTCTCACTTATAAAAGTCTAATTTCTCTTCACCAAAGCCCATCTTACTTACCTTTTTTTTACTACTTCCCAAACCCTACCAAACTGGGTGTAACCTATCCCTAAGAACTGAAAGAGTCCAGACGATAAGTAAACGAGGGCACAACTGGAAAAAAAAAAAAAAAAAAAAAAAACTAAGGGGGATGACATGATCAGTTTAAGCCATGCGGCATTTAAAAGTAAATGCAGAACAACCTAAAGAAATTCAGAGGTACTTGACCAGCGGTCAGAAGTGAAATAGATACTTAAGGATCATACACCCAGAAAGAGTAACTGAGCTAAAAAACAGGTGAATTGTCTCAGAATAAGTATGTAAAGAGAGAACGTGTGTGCTTAGTCACTTCAGTCATGTTCAGCTCTGTGCAACCCCAGATGGACAGACTGAAAAATGACTGGCCTGCACTCTTTAAAATTGTCAATATCATAAAAGACAAAGAAAGACTGAAGAGCTGCTACAGATTAAAGAATACTACTCTGCCTGCAGTACGGGAGACCTGGGTTCCATTCCTGGGACTGTAGACCGCCAGGCTCCTCTGTCCATGGGATTCTCCAGACAAGAATGCTGGAGTAGGTTTCTATGCCCTTCTCCAGGAGATCTTCCTGACCCAAGGATTGAACCTGCGTCTCTTACGTCTCTTGCACTGGCAGACAGGTTCTTTACCGCTGCCTAGTGCCACTTGAGAAACCCATGAAGAAAGAATAGGACCAACAATTACTCCAAGGGCAGCATTTGTTATTAGACGGAAGCAGAAAGGACAAGTAAAAGATACACAGAAAATATAGTCAGAGAGGTAGAGAACCATGACACACTCTTTAATGTTATAAGTAAGAAAAAAATTTTAAAGGAATAGTAGTAAAATAATACTAAATGTGACAGCATGTTCAAAAAGAAAACAGAACTAAGCAGATACATGAACAAAAATAAAAAACAAAAAACGCTGGACCATGGTGAGAGCAGTTTCAATAGCACTGTGAATATGAGGCCTGAATGAAGCTTATTAAATTTCAATCAGCATTTAATGAATGCCCTCTAGGTGTCAAACACTGGGTTTAAAAAAGGAAACAGGTTGAAATTAGGCAATGGGTACACACTAAAGGTTGGAGATGGTAGAATGCAAAGGCGAAGGGAAAAGTCTATACCTTTTAATTTTTATCTAAGTGTATTCTTACCAGAAGATGACAAGAAGATTCATTTTCTATCTTTTGAATCTAGGAACAAGATAAAGTATAAGGAAAATTCAAGTTGGTCTCTGGCACTGGTTTTTCCATTAATAAACATATATTAAGGTACAAGAATTATAATACATTTAAAAATATAATTATTAGCTTCTATAATCTTATTTAAAATTGTAATAAAACAATGAATTACAAAGATACTTTTCATTTATAACATGCAGCTTCTGGAAAACACAGCATATCAATTTAAGTGGCTAAATAATCCTTACAAGATCATTAGATCATTTGATGTTTAGTAGCGGGCCGATTGTTTAGTCCCTCAGTCATGTCTGACTCCCTTGTGACCCCATGGACTGTAGCCCACTGATCATGGGATTATCTAGACAAGAAATACTGGAGTGGGTTGCCACTTCCTTCTCCAAGAGATCTTCCCAACCTAGGGATCAAACCCACATCTCCTGCTTGGCAGGTGGATTCTTTACCACTGAACCACCNGTGACCCCATGGACTGTAGCCCACTGATCATGGGATTATCTAGACAAGAAATACTGGAGTGGGTTGCCACTTCCTTCTCCAAGAGATCTTCCCAACCTAGGGATCAAACCCACATCTCCTGCTTGGCAGGTGGATTCTTTACCACTGAACCACCTGGGCTCAGAAGGCCTACTGCTGAGGCACAAAATTATTTAATGAGTTCAAGTAATGGCCAGAGCAAAATTAGATGTAACTTAGTATGTTTATTAGAGTAACTGGATCTGGATTAACAGAACAATGTCAATATTTTTGCACATTTCTCTGCCTATACAAGCATCCTTTGTCACCTAAGAAACCACTGACAGCTTTTTCCTCCTAATTTCTTCTCGTGCCTCATTCTCTTTCTTAACTGGATAAGAAAAGCAAAGCAGAGTATCAGTAATGTGAACATTAGTATAAATACCATTATTGCAAACAATTTATGCTATTATGAATGCAATATTACAAGAACAGTAATGAGTCTCCAGTGTTATATTGCTTACAACATTCTGTTTTAATTATCTTATGAAAATACTTTTCACAAAATCAAATTCTGCAGATTTATAGACTGTCAAAATAAAAGTTGTCACTGAATAACTATACTAAAAACCTACAGAAACATTTAGCATGGNTTATATTGCTTACAACATTCTGTTTTAATTATCTTATGAAAATACTTTCCACAAAATCAAATTCTGCAGATTTATAGACTGTCAAAATAAAAGTTGTCACTGAATAACTATACTAAAAACCTACAGAAACATTTAGCATGGGAATATATGTATTAGGACATGCATGTGAAGGAAAGAAAATCACCTATGATTAAGCAATTCATGTGGCATTGTTACATAAATCCAGCTTAATTGTTTGAGAATCCAGAACTTCCAATTACTTTAACAAACATACTAGATTACATCTAATTTTGCTCTGACCACAACATCAACTGATGCAGTTTTAAACATGGTTTAATTTATGAACTGTTTTCCAGGAATGAAATAATGACATCAAGGCTATAACTCAAGGGAAGATTTTGCTAAATGCATTTAATTGGACTGCGGCATCATGAAAATGAAGTGACTGTATGAAGTAACACAGAATGTACACTATAATATAGTTAAAATGCTTTTCTTCATCTATATGGATGAGTTTTGTGACCCGGCTTTCCTGGAGGTTCAGACAGTAAAGAATCCATCTGCAATGCAGGATACCTGGGTTTGATCTCTGGGTTGGGAAGATCCCCTGGAAAAGGGAAGATCCCTTGGAGAAGGGAAGATCCCCTGGAGGAGGAAATGGATACCCACTCCAGTATTCTGACCTGGAGAATGCCATGAACAGAGGAGCCTGGCAGGCTACAATCCATGGAGTATCAAAGAGTCAGACAAGACTGAACAACTTTCACTCACTCACTCGCTCATTCAAATTCAGATTTAATAAAAAAATTTCAGATTTAAGAGACAAGCATGTTTCCTTGGCTCAGGAAGCTCAGTCAACATTCACTTTCTGCACTCCTCCACACATACCTACACCTGTGGTCTACTCTACACTCAGTGCTTTACAATGCTCTGTACTTTTAATTATGATGAACAGTGATACAATGGTAGCCTCGATTCTACAGTTAAAAACATTTCAGATTTAAGAGACAAGCATGTTTCCTTGGCTCAGGAAGCTCAGTCAACATTCACTTTCTGCACTCCTCCACACATACCTACACCTGTGGTCTACTCTACACTCAGTGCTTTACAATGCTCTGTACTTTTAATTATGATGAACAGTGATACAATGGTAGCCTCGATTCTACAGTACTATACACTGAATGTGACAATGAGGAAAACTACTGGTCTAATGTGATCCAAGGGAAATAAAGTATTAGAGAAGCCAGCTCTCTTTAATACAATGAAAATTGTGTTTACTTACTTTTGCTAGACAACTGTTGGCATTTCAGCCTAAGTCTGTATTTCTCATTTTCTTCAAGCATTTTTGAAATGATTTTGTACACTCCATTCCATATTAAAACCTTCAAAAGATAAACACAGTTAAGGAACACTGAGCAGAGAATGTGGACTACAGTGTGATGCAGACAACTAGGAGTAAGTCAACTGTGATGACTGAAAGTCACTCAGTCGTGTCTGACTCTTTGCAACCCCATGGACTATATAGTCCATGGAATTCTCCAGGCCAGAATACTGGAGCGGGTAGCCTTTCCCTTCTCCAGGGGATCTTTCCAACCCAGGGATTGAACCCAGGTCTCCCGCATTGCAGGTGGATTCTTTATCAGCTGAGCCACAAGGGAAGCCCCAAGTCAACTGTGGTGCATGCCAATTTGAGATTAGCATTGCAAAGCACTCAGAGACCTAAAAAGTAAACAAAATTGCTTTCCCATATTCACTGAATTCTCTGATATCTTTTTCTAACTTCCTACTATTTCCTCTCTGTAGAATCCTGGGAACTTTCCTGGTGGTCTAGTGATTAAGACTTCACAGGAGGCGGTTTGTTCCCTGGTTGGGGAACTAAGATCATACATACTGCATGGCATAGCCAAAAAATTAAAAATAAATAATTAGGGAAAATTATAATAAATAAATAAACTTTCATGGATGAAGGCAAGGTCTTTCAAAGGCAATGTCTAGTAAGTCCTATGGTTTCAACATACTCAATTTTGTTTTGAAAGGTAGTAAAAATAATAAATTTCTATTCCTATGTATAAACCACTGGGCCATGATATGATTTTTTAGTGTATTTTATTCTAGTTAATAATTAAACATTTCTCCTAGGACATACCAAAGCACACTTACTAGAGAGCATGAATATACTAGAATAGGAAGAATGGAGACCACAGAAGCAAACAGAGAAATCTAGGCTCAAATTCTAGCTTAACCAGTTAACCAGTTGCTTAATATCAGGCAAGTGTTTTAATCTCATCTAGGAGTAACTTCATACATTGGATTATTAGAAATCATGAAAAATATACATAAAGCATTTACACCTAGTGTCTGGCCCACAGTAGTTACAGGTAAACATTGGCTATTGTCCAAGAGGAATTGGTTCTTGGAAGAAAAACTTCTCAATATACTGGAAAGATTAAATGCTCACTCAAAATACACTTGCTGAAAGAGTTAGTCACTTTGAATACTATTCTATATCATATACGGATTAGAAATCAAACAAACTTAAAACTCAGAAATAATATAATTTATGTGTCATTATCCGGTCCCATCACTTCATGGTAAATAGATGGGGAAACAGTGGAAACAGTGTCAGACTTTATTTTGGGGGGCTCCAAAATCACTGCAGATGGTGACTGCAGCCATGCAATTAAAAGACGCTTACTCCTTGGAAGAAAAGTTATGACCAACCTAGATAGCATATTCAAAAGCAGAGACATTACTTTGCCGACTAAGGTCCATCTAGTCAAGGCTATGGTTTTTCCTGTGGTCATGTATGGATATGAGAGTTGGACTGTGAAGAAGGCTGAGCGCCAAAGAATTGATGCTTTTGAACTGTGGTGTTGGAGAAGACTCTTGAGAGTCCCTTGGACTGCAAGGAGATCCAACCAGTCCATTCTGAAGGAGATCAGCCCTGGGTGTTCTTTGGAAGGACTGATGCTAAAGCTGAAACTCCAGTACTTTGGCCACCTCATGCGAAGAGCTGACTCATTGGAAAAGACTGATGCTAGGAAGGATTAGGGGCAGGAGGAGAAGGGGACGACAGAGGATGACATGGCTGGATGGCATCACGGACTCGATGGACATGAGTCTGAGTGAACTCCAGGAGTTGGTGATGGACAGGGAGGCCTGGCGTGCTGTGATTTATGGGGTCGCAAAGAGTCAGACACGACTGAGCGACTGAACTGAACTGAACCGAACTGAATGGCACTCATCTCACACCTTAGCAAAATAATGCTCAAATTCTCCAAGCTAGGCGTCAACAGTACATGAGCTGAGAAATTCCAGATATTCAAGCTGGATTTAGAAAAGGCAGAGGAACCAGAGATCAAATTGCCAACATCCGTTGCTGCTGCTGCTAAGTCACTTCAGTCGGATCCGACTCTGTGCGACCCCATAGATGGCAGCCCACCAGGCTCCCCCGTCCCTGGGATTCTCCAGGCAAGAACACTGGAGTGGGCTGCCATTTTCTTCTCCAATGCATGAAAGAGAAAAGTGAAAGTGAAGTCACTCAGTCTGTCCGACTGTTAGCGACCCCATGGACTGCAGCCCACCAGGCTACTCCGTCCATTGGATTTTCCAGGCAAGAGTACTGGGGTGGGGTGCCATTGCCAACATCCGCTGGATCACCAAAAAAGCAAGAAAATTTCAAAGAAACATCTACTTCTGCTTCATTGACTACACTAAAGCCGTTGACTGTGTGAATCACAACAAACTGTGGAAAATTCTGTAAGAGATGGGAATACCAGATTACTTTATCTGCCTCCTGAGAGATCTGTATGTAGGTCAAGATGCAACAGTTAGAACCAGACATGGGACAATGGACTGGTTCCAAATTGGGAAAGGAGTACATCAAAGCTGTATATTGTCACCCTGTTTATTTTATTTACATGCAAGGTAAATCATGTGAAATGTCAGGCTAGATGAAGTATAAGCTGACATCAAGATTGCAGGGAGAAATATCAATAACCTCAGATATGCAGATAACAGTACCCTTATAGCAGAAAGTGAAGAGGAACTAAAGAACCTCTTGATGAAGGTGAAAGAGGAGAGTGAAAAAGTTGACTTAAAACTCAACATTTAAAAAACGAAGATCATGGCATCCAGTCCCATCACTTCATGGCAAATAGATGGGGAAACAATGGAAACAGTGAGAGACTTTATTTTCCTGGGCTCCAAAATCACTTCATATGGTGACTGCAGCCATGAAATTAAAAGACATTTGCTCCTTGGAAGAAAAGTTATGACCAACCTAGACAGCATATTAAAAAGTAGATACATTACTTTGCTGACAAAGGACTCTACAGTCAAAGCTATCGTTTCTCCATAGTCATGTATGGATGTGAGAGCTGGACCGTAAAGAAAGCTGAGTGCCAAAGAACTGATGCTTTTGAACCATAGTGTTGGAGACGAGTCTTAAGAATCCCTTGGGCTGCAAAGAGATCAAATCAGTCAATCCTAAAGGAAATTAGTCCTGAATATTCATTGGAAGGACTGATGCTGAAGCTGAAGCTCCAAAACTTTGGCCACCTAATGCAAAGAACTGACTCAATGGAAAAGACCCTGATGCGGGAAAGTTTGAAGGTGGGAGGAGAAGGGGACCACAGAGGATGAGATAGTTGGCTGGCATCACCAACTTGATGAATGTGAGTTTGAATGAGTTCTGGGAGTTGGTGATGGAAAGGGAAGCCTGGCATGCTGCAGTCCATGGGGTTGCAGAGAGTTGGACATGACTGAGTGACTGAACTGACTGATGGCTGCCCTTGTTAGAAGAACCAGAGGTGGTCAGAGAGGCCTGGGTGGGGAGATGCGGTTACTATAATTTACCAAGCAGGTGAATGAGTGAAGCCAATTTTCTGCCACCTGTTTCTGCTAACTTGATCACACCTAGCTAGGAAGTGCAACCAGTTGCTGACTCCCAGACACAGGAGAGCAGAGATTAGAGTCTGGTCTCACAAAAGAGCATCAGAAACAATCAACTTGGTGGGTGTATCAGTGGCATTGTTACTAAGAATGAGGCACGAGGAAAGTTTGAACTTTGTTATTTGGCAGCCTGTCACCTGAAGACCCCTGGTGTCCTCCCCACAGCCTGCCACCTACAGGTCCTATTCATATCCCATGGAGTTCCTGGAGAAATATGCCATGAGGCCAACCAAGGTCTCTGGTTTTTCATTCAGCCTGACTTCTATTCATCTCTGAAGCATAGAGATGTCCTTTCTTACCAACCACCTACCAGAAAGCTGGAGAGGCATGAACTACTTGGTTGATAACCCAGGAGGCAGTAATAAAAATGACTCTTAATATTAAGTCCTCAATGTATGCTGTCTTATCTCTTTGTTCCTCACCCTCACTCTTGTGATGAATATTTAAATTATAATAAGGACCAGCTACATAATTTTCAAGGCCCAGCTTAGCTCAGAATAAAGATACAGGCACCTTGTTAAAAAAACATAATGAAAAACTTTAGGATGGCAAGAGCAGAGCATTAAAGTGATGGTAGGGTCCTTCTAAGCAAGGGACACTTTGTGGATGCAGAGGTTACATGCTCATGAAACTAACCCTCTTATTATTTTAACTAAGATAGAGAGATGTCAAGTAATTTCCCCAAGATAAAGAAGCTAATAAGCTGAAGGTCTATCTAACTGCAGAGCCTGAACTTTTGACCACTCTGTAAAATTACCTCAAGCTAGATAGATGGTGAATGGTGAACCCTCAGCCTTGCCAACTCTCCTCGTTCTAGGCAGTTGAGTGGCTGATCCCACTCAAGGAGCCTCAGCCTGGTTGTGCTGTAAGCATGCTCAGGAATCTATGGGCATAGCCAGGGTTCCAGCCACTGGTGCTTACCACCCAGACTTGCCCTCTCAGTCTCTCAAGGCAGCACCTGATACTAGACCACACTGCCTCATTCTAGAAGCAACAATAGCTGCAAGATCAGCAGTCACAGTCAGGAGCAAACCTGCACACCTGGAAATGGCTTGCTCAGTTGAACCACAGCCTCCCCTTGGTCTGATGAAGAGGGGCCCTACCCTAACAAACTCTCATTTCCCCTCTCCAGGCTGTGCCCCTGCTGGCTTCCATCGCTCCAATCACTCATTTGTTTGTTTTTCCAGAAAGACAATGACAGAGATTGTGCAGGGGTCTTCTATTTCTTTCTCTGAAATTTTTTGTCCCGGAGCTCCAGTTTCTCGTCTACATTTTTCTCCCAGGAGCTGAGAGCTCTCTGTATCTCCACATATCAGAGCTGTTGAGATATGGAAGGAGGCTGGCTGTGGGCTACCTCCCCTCCCCTCCTGCCATCTGGGAGCTTGCATCTTCCCCTCTGAAGCACACAGGTGAAGGCTGTCACCAGAATGCCCGCTAACTGGACTCTGTGACACTGCATATGTGACACGGAGCACTGTCACAAACTGGACCTGGTGTAAAGGCAGGAGGCTATCACAGCTTTTATCTGGAAGGGGAGGAAGATTTGGCAGTGGTGTGAGGTCACAGAGGGTTAACCTGGTCATCTGTCGAGCGCTGAAGATACAGCAATCACAAGACAGGTGGCTCCCCTCCTCCTAGAGCTCATGGCCTAGTAGACAAGATGGACAACGAATACAAAATTTGTCAAATACTTAGTAATACTTGTGAGAAGAGATGGGAAAACAAGATGATATGGAAGTGTGCACAGAGATGGCCCGCTCTAGTCAGAGAGGTCAGGAAAGGCCTGAAGAAATGACATAAAGCTGAAACCTCCATGATCAATAGAAGCTGGATAATAAATAGGGTGATACTGGTGGCTGGAGAGGGATCCTACTAGGAAAAAAATTATTATATGATATCTAAGCTTTCTTTGTAACTCCCATTGTACTTAGATGTATTCCTCTGAGCATGCACAAGAATGCAAATCAGAAAAATACTATGCTTTATAGACACATTTTTTAAGAAAGAAAACAGTGACCCTAAGCCAGGAATGTGGCTGGTGCTTGCCTTAGTGCTTCCAAAGAGGGTCACTGGAAGAAATGCTGCTTCAGAAAGTGCTGGCTCAGTTGAGAGGGAGCAAGGAAAAGAAGATGGGAGAGTGGGATAAAACAAGAAAGGGGCCTGAACTGAGTGGGGCTGGAGGGGACAGCAGGGCCAGGAAACGGAAGCGCCCCACGGAGAGGAATGAGAGCGCTGAAGCCCCGGTTCCTACGCCAGACCTTGGGGCCAACCCTCCCTGGGGGAGAAGTAGCAGGTAGAGCTTAGAGACTTCAGCAAAGGCACCCACGCCCTCAGCAGCCTTTCCTCAGAAGCACAGCCATCCCTTCTTTAGGGGAATCAACGCTAAAGGTCGGGCCAGCCATAAGCAAAGGCCGCTCCCTGTGGTCTGTGTAGCTCTGTCAGTATTCTCACCTTGCATGAGGATGCGAGTGGTTTCTGCAGGAGTGGCATGAAGATTAAGGGAGAGGATGCTTGCAGAGTGCCTAACAGGGTGCTTAACATGTAGGAACCAGTCAAGAGTGTCAGCTCCTTCTAATATTATGGAATGGGGGGAAAAAAAAACCTAGGAGTTAGAACCACCTAAGTGTAAAACCTTCTTGTCTCACTAGTTTTGTGGTCTCAAGCTGATAGGTTAACCTTCTGGAGCTCTACTTTCATCATCTATAAAATGAGGATGATAGGGAAAGGCTATGGGAAAGGCTTTGGCACACAGTTAATAATTATATTCTTCTTTATTTTTTCTTAACATTTTAATCTGTTTGTAAATTGACCCCATGTCAATATTTGAGAGAATGAGGGTCTCTGTACCAGTGGTTTGCCATTCTCTTGACGTTCTTTCTAAAGGACCACAGGTCCAGCCTGGAAGATGAAGAGATCCCACATCCACTGTCTGCAGTTCGCAAAGTCCGTCCATATGCTTCACAAACTGCAAATCTCAGAATGGCCTCATAAACAGACCTGGAGCTGGGAGTTATCATCTGCATTTTATGGAGAAGAAAACAAGCTCAGAGAGGTCTATTTACTCCAAATTATTAAATTCTATTTATTCTATCCAATCCTGCAAGAGAATATACCCATTTATCAGTTGCAAAAAAAAAAAAATCAAGAAGGGTCTTCCAAGATCCTGGTGTATATCACACTTTTCACTTCAGTCGTGTCTGATTCTTTGTGATCCTATACACAGTGTCCCTCCAGGCTCCTTGGTCCACGGGATTCTCTAGGCAAGAATACTGGAGTGGGTTGCCATGCCCTTCTCCAGGGGATCTTCCCGACCCAGGGATTAAATCTGTGTCTCTTACCTTTCCTGCATTAGCAAGNCTTTTCACTTCAGTCGTGTCTGATTCTTTGTGATCCTATACACAGTGTCCCTCCAGGCTCCTTGGTCCACGGGATTCTCTAGGCAAGAATACTGGAGTGGGTTGCCATGCCCTTCTCCAGGGGATCTTCCCGACCCAGGGATTAAATCTGTGTCTCTTACCTTTCCTGCATTAGCAAGCAAGTTCTTTACAACTAGTGTCGCCTGGGAAGTCCCCGGGGTGTACAGGCAGAAAAAAGTTAAATGAAGTTCCTTCCAATAATCTTTTGATAAGGACCTGTTTGGGGTAGATTGGATTGCTGAAGGGGGTTAGGTAGGGTGGAGAGGAGGAAGAGATGGATTTAACTAGTTCATGTTCTGTAGCCCCTGACCTTCAGGAAAAATGGGGTCCCAGAGAGATCTAGAAGGGCTAGGAGTACCTGTGGGGACAGGCAGATCTAAGAGGTTTTGGCCACAAGAAGTTAGTGCAAGCCCTAAATGCCCCTCCTAGCTCCTCCCTTCCTCCCCAACCAGAGTCTGCCTGCCAGCTAATCCCTGGGGGGGGACCACTGCTCATCCTCCCACCTGGGCTCCATCCAGTCCTCCCCTGCTCCCACCCGGGGTTGGAGTACTGGTGGCCGGCTCCTCCAGCTCGCCTCCATTGGCCTGAGTGCGTCCTAGCCCACTCTGGATATTAGAGCATTCTCTCGTTTGAAAGGCTCCTTTATTTTCAGTGCTAAATCAACAAAGCTGTTACTGTCATTTTCCATCAGACCGTCATCTTCCACGGATTCAAAATTACACTCAGCTGCAAACTATTGACACTCCTCTTAACAAAAAAATGGTTTTAATAAATCTTTACATTAGCCTATGAGATAAAAAAAATCTTTACCATGAAATATACAAGTGTATAAGTGTTTTATGAAAGTTTTATTAACTTTACAAAAGAAAAATTGGCAGTGGACCATGAACATCCTGTACTCCTAACACGTGGTTATAAATTACATGTTCTTTCCAATAACATCTGAAAAAGAGACTGTAATTTAAATTTCAAAACCACTTGGCATACCTACTATATAGTGCTGACATGAAGTAAAAGGAGGAACTAGAGAGGCCCAGACAAAGAAGGGAAATATAAAGACGTCCTTAGCTAAAAAGCTGCTGATGGGTACAATCCCCCTCCAGCTGGACAGGGATCAAGTACTTGCTTGTCATATCATTCAATGCACTGTTCATTCTGGGATTCTTCCTTTCAACAAAAAGAGAACTTAAGTGCTAGTAATCATCGCTTGCAGAACTTTATCTCCCAGATACCTTCTTTATGTCAGGATTTCTCAATGACCGCTGCTCTGGCAGAGGGATCAAAGTTGTTATTAAACACAAATGCAATTCTCAGCCCGTGAGGGAGGTGGGAACAGTGATGCTCCCTCTCTGGGATGGAAGCTACCCTGGCCTTAACGCTTTTTCATTTTCTCTGAGACTTTGAAATAAAGTTCCTATAGGGTCTGTCCGATGTGGGGCTTGGAGACCAGCTTTTCTTTGCAAGTGAGTGCTTGAGTGTCAGGAAGACTTTAAGAAGTTAAAGCCACCCAGTGGGATGCCTGCCTTTTGGAGAAGCCACAGGAAAGTGAGCTGATGGCAGGGAATTCGGCTGTCACCTGCCAAGTTCAGTCTTTGGGGAAAGCAGATACTCGCCAGGATCCCTGCAGCACGGAGCCTGCTTTCCAGATAGCAACAGAGCAGAGAGGCATAATTTGAAGTCATACAAACTTGGATTCAAGTTCAGTTATGATAGTTATTATGTGATCCTCAGTGAGGCCCTTCCTCTGTCCCTTCTCTTGGAGTCATACTGAGAATGTCTGAATGTCTGAGGCGGCCTCCCATGGTGTACAAGCTCACCATCCACAGGCTTGAAGATGTGGCCTAAAGGTCATTCCTTCCAGATCCAAGAACTTAACATCTGTTGGAAATGGTCCATAAGAGATGGAAGAAGGGATAGGGGCCCTCTATGGCGGTCCCTGAAGGCATGATCTTCCAGGGCTTGAGATTTTGCAGCTTCATTCAAGGCCTTGAATCTTCCAGTTTGCCACTGAAAAAATCTCAGCCTCAGGGAAGTGTCCCCAAGTTAGGGGCCCCAGGCCAGGCAGTTCAGCACTCAGAAAACAAGACTGGTGAACCCTCTCAGTTGGGTGATAGGTGGCACTGGCAGCTCCAGCAGGGCTTCTGAGTAGAGAGCCAGGGACCAGGTCTTGGAAAGAGTCCTTCAAATCATTCATTTCTATGGTAGAAAAACTTGAATAGGTTTCCAGTCAGATGAAGTGTTCTTTCAGAAATACTGGAGATGGAAGAATTGTGCTAACACACCTGCCTTT
This sequence comes from Oreotragus oreotragus, assembly GCA_006410675.1. Classification (NCBI taxonomy): domain Eukaryota; kingdom Metazoa; phylum Chordata; class Mammalia; order Artiodactyla; family Bovidae; genus Oreotragus; species Oreotragus oreotragus. The sequence continues at coordinate 454,050 of SJYX01011094.1, read as the reverse complement.
TTGCCTTGCACCATCATTTGTGTGATTATTTTTGAACCTATTTTCTTAGTTGTTGGATTAGTTCATGAAATAAACTGGAAAAGAAAAGCCTCACATTGGAGTAACCTTGGAGAATTGACTATGTGGGGATCCAGAAGGCCCTGCTTCCCATTACAAAAGGGAAATATGTGCCCTTGATGGAAAAACACAACTTTTGACCAAATAAATTATTTTCTTCCAGTTCAAAATAAGTGACGGTTCTTACAAAGTGGAACTTGCCCCCTTTCCAAATGTGTCGAAGGAAAATGGCATGTGTCTTGGATGTGGAATTACAAGGACATCATGTTAATCTGCTGGGGTCTCACTGCCCCCTGATGGGAAGGCAGACAGGCGATGGAGGGGCCACCACAGTGCTGGAAGCAGCTGTGACTGCCTGGAGGTCACGCTCCGGGACCAGGCAGGAGCCAGCAGTGACCAGCCAGGGCTGCCCAAACTTCATTATGTGGGAAAATGCACCCAGTGACAAGATGCAGAAGATCTGAGAATCGGTGAGAAAAGTTCATTTGGACTGAGGGGAACTTGATTAGTTTTAAGCCTGGTGTGTTGCGACTGGCTCCCTGACTTTGTCTTTGGAATATTAATGAAGAGTTGGAGGCAAAGGAGGAGCACAGGAGACCTCCCTGGGGATGCCTCACATCTTACTGGCCCGAGCACAACCGCAGCACAAGGACACGGCCACAGCGACGTGGAGAAGGGCGCACTTTTATTGAAGTCTCGCTCCTCCCTGGGCACAGGGGTTAATATATATCATCTAATTTGTTCCTCACAACAATACCCTGAAGTGGTTATTGTGTTTTCTGAACTCTAGCTTGCGGATGAAAAACCCTTTGGCACAGAGAAATAAAATGAGTAGTCCAAAGACACACAGGCTGAGATTTGGACCACATGTGGTCTTTTATATTTCATGGCCTGATCAAGCTTGGATACCCAGTATGTGTGCTCACATCCAGACCTTCACTGGATGTGATCCCTGGCCTGGCCTGGCCTGCCCTCTCCCATTCATCTCCAGATCTAACTAGGGTTGTCTGGAATGCAGAAAGAGGTTGAGCATTGGCCTGGGAATGACCTGAGGGCTGGACATGTGTTGGGCATGACTGGGTAGGAGCTGACATCAGGAGCTCCTGACATTGGGGAAATCCTGGCACAATAGGTTACCCTTTTCTGGCTGACCTAGCAGGTGGGTGGGACACAGAGACAGGGAAGCCTAGTTGATAGTCTTATCTGAGGGGCCTGTCCAAGGGCAACATCCAAGCTAGCAGGTGGCAGGTGGGTTGGGGGAGGTCAGGATTTGGGGAGAGGAGCAGAACTCCTTGGCCTGAAATAGGCCTGCTCAGATCATGAGAGGGCCCATATCCCAGATGAAGGCTGGCGTTAGGACAAATAATTGTCACAGAGCCTTGACACCAAGGTCCCAGGCTGATTCTCAGGGTTAGATTCAGATTATGTGGCATAGGGCTGTGATGCTGTGAACACAGGGCCTTTGTGCCCCATGGGGACACAAAGTCAGCAATGGAAGAACAGCAAGGACTTGTTCCTAAGATTCATTCTGCAAACAGGCTGTGTAGAAGGAGGGGAGCATGTAGAGAAGATAACACTTGTTAAACCCCTACTGGGGACTTCCCTGGTTGGTCCAGTGGCTAACACTTCGGGGCTTCCCATGCTGGGGCCCAGGTTTGACCCCTGGTCAGGGAACTAGATCCCTCATGCCGTAACTGAAAGTTCTCATGCCACAACTGAAGAACCTGCATCAGGACTTCCCTGGTGGCCCGGTGGTTTAGAATCTGCCTTGCAATGCAGGGGACTTGGGTTCAGTCCCTGGTCGGGAAACAAAGATCTTACATGCCAAGGAGCAACTAAGCCTTTGTGCCAAAATTCCGGAGCCTGCACACTTTGGAGCGCATGGGCCATAACTGAAGAGTGCTTGCTCAACTAAAAGATCCTGCATTACGCAGTGGAGATCCTGCACAGTGCAACCAAGACCCAGTGCAGCCAATTTAAAAACAAACAAAAGCACCTTCTGTGTGCCAGGAGTTGCACAAAGAATTTGATGGACATCATTTCATTCAATCCTTTCCACAACCCAGTGTCCCAATGTATGGTCTGGAAAATGTAGATACAGTAGCTGGATAGGGAAAGGGGAGTGATATCTACTCAGTAGCAGCTAGTTTGTACTTTTTGCCTTTCTTACACTGTCTTATGTATTCTTTTAAATATATATGTGTGTGTATACATAAGATGGGGCTTCCCAGGTGGTGCTAGTAGTAAAAAACCAGCTTGCCAATGCAGGAGACAGACGTGGGTTTGACCCCTGGGTCAGGAAGACCCCTGGAGGAGGGCATGACAACCTCCTCCAGTATTCTTGCCTGGAGAAGCCCATGGACGGAGGAGCCTGGTGGGCTATGGTCCATAGGGTAACAAAGGGTCAGACATGATGGAAGTGACTTAGCACGCACACAAGCAAGCACACCTAAGATACATACACTCACTTAATTCTCTGAGAGCTCTAGTATTCCCATTTTGTAGATAAGGAAGGAAAGACTGGAAGGAGTTCAGGATTTGCTCAAGGTCATGAAGCTGATCAGCATCAAACTTGGGATTCGAACTCAACACTTTCTGGCTCCCCAATCAATGTGTCTTTCATCTCACTGGGTGACAGGTGGGAAGAGCAGCAACCTGGAAGAAGATGTTCTTCTCCCCACAGGCACTTACTCATTTTCAATGCTTTTCTCTGCCTCACTTTGTCGTCTTCAGCCCCATGTCCTCCCTCTTCCCCGTCTCTAGCCCACGTCGGCCAGCAAGACCCCATAGCTCAGGTTAGGACAGAAAACCTCATTTAAGAACTGAAACCCAGGCAGTAGCTCCTCTGTGTGTTTGTGAAGTGCTCAGAGTATCTGGGCCCAGTTCTCAGCACAGACCTTAGCTCATCTTTCTTCTTGAGACTGGTCTCCATGTGGGGGAGGAGGAGGGGAGGACGTGGGAGCAGGGCTTTCCCTGTTAAGAAGGCCAACAGGGAAGGAACATGAGCCAGAAAGCAACTCGCTTTGAGATGCAAAGCTCAAGTGTTAAAACTCTCTCTTACTCTCCAGCAGAGGTTTTCAATTTTCAGTTTTCAACACTAGCTATAACTCTTAAAATGAAATTCTACCTGGAAGCCCAACATATAAAACACACCAAAGAGATGCTATTTTTTGTTGACTAGGAGGGTAGTGGTGCAGCCAGAGGTCCTAACCACTGAGTCCCCCTCCCCTGAACCACCTTCCAGGACCTCAGGGCTTCTTTGAATCCAGATTGAAAACCAAGAATCTGTCTCATGATGCTAATACATAAATAATTAGGGCACAAGGACACAAAAGCCCTAATTTTGTTGGGATGCCTAGGTTCCTGTGGAGTAGGTTAACCCTGTTTACCCTGGACACAGGCCATGCCTCTTCAAAGGCTGAGGAAGGAAAAGTGAACTCACATTTACTGAGCAGCTAGTTGGTACAAAGCATCTTTTTTGTACATGAAAGCACTGCCTCAATTATTTTGCACACAAGTCTTCTGAAGTAGGCCTTTATCCCCATATCCCATTTCTCGGATGACATAACTCTGAAGGGTTAAGTGACATGACCGCACATCATTTAATCAGCAAATGATCAGCACAGGAATTCCAAACCATACCCTTCTATACAAAGGACTATGTGCTGTGCTAAGTCGCTTCAGTTGTGTCTGACTCTTTTCCACCCTATAGACTGTAGCCAGCCAGGTTCCTCTGTCCATGGGATTCTCCAGGCAAGAATACTGGAGAGGGTTGCCATGCCCTCCTCCCGGGGATCTTCCCAGCCCAGAGATAGAAACCATGTCTCCTGCATTGGTAGACCACTAGTGCCACCTGGGAAGCCCACAAAGGAATATGCTTGATGCAAAACCTGTGCTAAGGGGCGTTTTATCTTTCACAAGGGTGCAGAAAGTACCCAGCATCTGCCAGGGCCTCAGAACTCTCCCTTATGGTGCCATGTATACTAAACGGATGAGTTACGGGCAAACCTGGTGTTACATGGAGAGCAGTGGAGTGGGAGTTGAGAGACTGGCTCTGCCCTGATGAGCCAGACCAGGGACCTCCCTGCTCAAGTTGCAGGGCTGGGCTGAAGACTGGGTAGGTAGGACAAGGCTTTGGAGACCTGAAGCTTCCAAATGAGGAAATTTTGTAGGGTTGATTCTGAATAAGATCATTTGCTAAATCAGCTTCTAACGATCTAATATCGTTCCGTCTCAAAAAGTGCATAGTTTTCCACAAATAAAGTCCATTAGTGTCCACCTCCTGTCAGCTACAGAAGCCAGCAGCAGGGACAGAGCCGGGAGTGGAGCCAAAGACACTGTGATGAATTTCTGGCCCCAGCACTTGCTGGCTGTGTGACCCTGAGTAATTGACTCAACCCACCCTTTTTGATCCTCAGTTTTCTCCCCGTGAAAACCCCATCTCACAAGACTGTTAAGAAAATTAAAATATGCAAATCTATACCAAGTGTCAAACGCATATATACAAATAATATGTATATAGTATATATAAGCCACCTTCCTCAGCTTCCTCCTCCTTACTCTTTAAACAGAAAAATAAATCATTAAAATTAAATAGTTTCTACAGACTCTTATTCATCCTCCAAAACCCAGATTAGTTGTACCTTATTTCAGTAAAATTTCCTTAAGCCTCCAGCACAGAGCTAGAATCACTTCCAAGTTATCTGGGGACTTTGTACTTGTTTCTATGACGCCATGCTATAATTTTACTAACATGTTGTAATTTCTTGTTTTTACATTTGTTTTTCCCTAATAGCCTAAGAACTCCCTAGTGGAAGCCTGGCACATGGGAGTTAGCTATCCATATTTGAGGAGTTGTATTTACAGTTGGTAACCTTTATCATCATCCCAGCCAGCATTCCACTGACTCAGAAAATTAGAGGGCCCTTCCTCCACCCAAATATCCATGAACCCTCTTTTGTGAAGAACAATTTGAGAGGGCCCTCAGGAAAAAAGTCTGAGGCTGTTTGCACGTGCACATGTGCATGTGTGTGTGTGTATGTATGCCTGCATGCATGTGTGAATGAATGGGAAAAAAACTCTGGAACCATCCTTTTTTGGCACTGAAGTTCTTGGGCTTTTAAAGAGAGAGGATTTTGCTCCTTTTGATGACTGCCCCCAATAGGATAAAAATATAATAAAATACCAAGACTTCAGTTCAGTTCAGTTCAGTCGCTCAGTCGTGTCCGACTCTTTGTGACTCCATGAATCGCAGCACGCCAGGCCTCCCTGTCCATCACCAAATCCCAGAGTTCACTCAACTCACATCCATCGAGTCAGTGATGCCATCCAGCCATCTCATCCTCTGTCGTCCCCTTCTCCTCCTGCCCCCAATCCCTCCCAGCATCAGAGTCTTTTCCAATGAGTCAACTCTTTGCGTGAGGTGGCCAAAGTACTGGAGTTTCAGCTTTAGCATCATTCCTTCCAAAGAAATCCCAGGGCTGATCTCCTTCAGAATCGACTGGTTGGATCTCCTTGCAGTCCAAGGGACTCTCAAGAGTCTTCTCCAACACCACAGTTCAAAAGCTCAGCCTTCTTCACAGTCCAACTCTCACATCCATACATGACTACTGGAAAAACCATAGCCTTGACTAGACGGACTTTAGTCGGCAAAGGAATGTCTCTGCTTTTGAATATGCTATCTAGGTTGGTCATAACTTTACTCCCAAGGAGTAAGCATCTTTTAATTTCATGGCTGCAGTCACCATCTGCAGTGATTTTGGAGCCCCCCAAAATAAAGTCTGACACTGTTTCTACTGTTTCCCCATCTATTTCCCATGAAGTGATGGGCCCGGATGCCATGATCTTCATTTTCTGAATATTGAGCTTTAAGCCAACTTTTTCACTCTCCTCTTTCACTTTCATCAAGAGGCTTTTTAGTTCCTCTTCACTTTCTGCCATAAGGGTGATGTCATCTGCATATCTGAGGTTATTGATATTTCTCCCGGCAATCTTGGATTCCAGCTTGTGCTTCTTCCAGCCCAGCGTTTCTCATGATGTACTCTGCATATAAGTTAAATAAGCAGGGTGACAATATACAGCCTTGACGTACTCCTTTTCCTATTTGGAACCAGTCTGTTGTTCCATGTCCAGTTCTAACTGTTGCATCCTGACCTGCATACAGATTTCTCAAGAGGCAGGTCAGGTGGTCTGGTATTCCCATTTCTCTCAGAATCTTCCACAGTTTATCGTGATCCACACAGTCAAAGGCTTTGGCATAGTCAATAAAGCAGAAATAGATGTTTTTCTGGAACTCTCTTGCTTTTTTGATGATCCATCAGATGTTGGCAATTTGATCTCTGGTTCCTGTGCCTTTTCTAAAACCAGCTTGAACATCTGGAAGTTCATGGACTTGCTAGAGACCAAACTGTTTAAATTCTAGCCCTACTGATGCAAGGAGCGGCTCTGCATCAGGAATCATCAGTAGAGAACTCTGGAAAGAGCAAGAACTCAGTACTCAAGTATTTGGTATAACTCATCCCCAGGGCAAGCATGCTCATCTGTAAAATGGGACTGTGGGACCGCCTTGCAGGCCCTGGTCAGGATAAGTGAGGCTTGGCAGAGGACCGGCAAGTTGCCACTCCCTACCCTGGGTTGGTTTCTATGTTGCCTCATGGAATCCTCACAGCCTGTGACTTGGGAGTGTGTAAAAGGTCCCCCAGCAGGCGGGCAGCACAGCTGGGATGGAAAGTCAGGTTTGTTGGATCCCAAAGCCTGTGAAAGGTGTCTCTCCTTTATTGGGAAGTCTGAAATGTCCCATTTTGATCCTGATCTTTAGCTTTATGATGGATTTGTCCAGAGTACCTCTCAGCCCGTGCTCCAGGAGCCCCCTTTCAGCTCTTCTCTCGCGGGCTGGCTCCCTTGACTAAGCTCCATGCGAGGATTCCTTGAACCAGAAGTCAAGCCCAGGCACCGTTTTATCACAGGAATCTGATCTGCTCCCCAGAGAGCAGCAGCTTCCTAAGCTCTCCTTTTCCCTTATCACGTAGTGTAGAGGGACCGAGGGGCACAACAAAGTCAGAGAGGAGTGACTGTTCTGTTGATGCAACAGCAGAGACAGCAGTGCCAGGCTGCCAGAGAACTGAGGCTCCAGACAAACAGCCTTCCCAGCCTCCCTGCCTGAACCGGGCAGACCCCTCCCCAGCGGGTTCATTCCAGCAACCTCTGTGGAGCCAGTGAAATGGGTGCCAGATTCCAGCTGCTGCGCTAGGACACCAGACGCAGAGTGGAGTGGACGCCGGGTGCGCTGCCCACATCCCCCTTCAGGGCCAAGTCCTTTCTCTTGGATGTGTCTGCTGGGCTCACGGCTGAGATCCTCTCAGGGGGCTGTTCTCAGCTACAGGGTACCACGACATGCCAGATCACATCACCCCAGGGAGGCACAAAGACTTGGCCCCTTTCTCCTCATTTGGGACAAATTTGAAGACCTCTCTGAGCAGGTTTGACATTAAAGTTCCTTTCAACTTGGGCTGACCTTGAGTTGTGCTGAAACAGCGTTGCAAGATCTGGTATCTTCTCAATAGGGGGACCATGCATCTGTGTTTGTGACCTTCTCAGATAGGTCTATTGTTCAGGGCGCTGTTGTTGTTCAGCCGCTAAGTCATGTCTGACTCTTTGTGACCCCATAGACTGCAGCCCATCAGGCCTCCCTGTCCCTCACTATCTCCTGGAGTTTTCCCAAGTTCATGTCCATTGAATTGGTGATGCTATCCAACCATCTCATCCTCTGCTACCCCCTTCTCCTTTTGCCTTCAGTCTTTCCTAGCAACAGGGTCTTTTCTAATGAGTCAGTTCTTTGTATCAGATGGCCAAAGTATTGGAGCTTCAGCATCAGTCCTTCCAATGAGTATTCAGGGTTGATTTCCCTTAGGATTGACTGGTTTGTTCTCCTTGCAGTCCAAGGGACTCCTCAGCACCACAATTTGAAAGCATCAGTTCTTTGGCACTCAGTCTTCTTAATGGTCCAACTCTCACATCCACAGTGTTGTACTTAATAACATCTCTGTCTCTCTCAGCACTCTCTTGGTTTGGATGATGCATTTTTCAGTTATTCTGCTTACAAGATACACGGGACATGAGGAGTGAGGGATGGGGTGGGAGAAGAAAGTGTGAAGCAAATTCAGAAGGTCCAGAAGGCTCTCTTGCCTCTTCTCTGGCTTTTCCTCCCTGGCCCATTCTCTCCTAGCAAGTGCCAGACCTGCAGAGAAAGCAGCTTCGCCTGTCTCCTCTGCTGCCCCTCTGTTCCCTGGGATCCCCAGATGGAAGACACTTGGCACAGCAGCCTTGATGGGAGCAGCAAAGAGTTAATGCTGCTCTCAGGGGGCCAGTGACAGCCTCATCAGCAGGCCTTGATGCTGATTAAGCAGCTGTGCTCACAGAGGAACAGAATGTATGTGAGTTGTGAGTGAAGGTGAACAAGTGTGGGGGAAGGTGTGTTTGGAAATAAGCATGTCTGAGGGGATACGTGCCTGAGTGTGAGTGCATACAAGCATGTGGTGTGTGTGTGTGCTTTTGAATGTGTGTGATATGTCCGCATGGAAATGTGTATTTGACTGGAGGTTAATCTATGCCTTGTAGGATTGTATATAAGTATGTGCATGTGCAGAGGAGTATATGGCCTATGTGAGTATACAGAAGCATTTTGGAAATTACAAAGCATTTAAAAATAATAGTCATGGTTAAAATGTAGTATATGGACGCAAGCAGATGGTTGCACATATGTTTGCAAATGTATGGATGAGAAGAGCTAGGATAGGCAGTTTTGTGGATATTTATGGAACATCCAGGGCAACACTCCCATTCTACAAATGAGGGGACAGGTTCAAAGTCACAAGATAACCTGTGAAGTAGGTTGATGTATTCTTAGTTCCTGATTCCCTCTCCCATATGACTTCCTGAGCAGGAGAGTGGGCAGTTTATTTCCCTACCCCACTAATGATAGCCTTGACCATCTGACCCCTTTGACCATTGGGATGTGAGTGGTAGGCAAAGGATGCCAGCTAAAAGCCAGGATCTCAAGGGCAGAGAGCAAAGAGGAACTAAAGAGCTTCTTGGTGAAGGTGAAAGAGGAGAGTGAAAAAGCTGGCTTAAAACTCAATATTCAAAAAATGAAGATCATGGCATCTGGTCCCATCATTTCACAGCAAATAGATGGGGTAAACAATGGAAACAGTGAAAGATTATTTTCTTGGACTCCAAAATCACTACAGGTGGTGACTATAGCCCTGAAATTAAAAGACATTTGCTCCTTGGAAGAGAAGCTATGACAAATTAGATAGTGTATTAAAAACCAGAGACATGTGATAATTGTTTTTCTCTTTCTGACTTACTTCACTTAGTATAATAGGCTCTAGGTTCACCCACTTCATTAGGTCTGACTCAAATGTATTCCTTTTAACATCTTAGTAAGAGTCCATTGTACATATGTACCAAGCTTCTTTATCCATTCATCTGTCAATGGACATATAGGTTGCTTCCATGCCCTATCCTATACTAACACATACATAAGGACTCTAGAAAGATGGCACTCATGAACCTATTTGCAGAGCAGCAGTGGAGACACAGACATTGAAAACAGATTTGTGGATACAGGGAGTGGGTGAGGATGGAGAGAGTGGGAGGTATGGAGACAGTAACACGGAAACATACGTTACGTTATGTCAAATAGATAGCCAATGGGAATTTGTTATATGACTCAGGGAACTCAAACTGGGGCTCATTAATAACCTAGAAGGGTGAGATGGGGAGGGAGGTGGGAGGGATGTTCAAGTGGGAGGGGGCATGGGTAAACCTAGGGCTAATTCCTATTGATGTTTATTAGAAACCACCACAANCAGTTATTCTGCTTACAAGATACACGGGACATGAGGAGTGAGGGATGGGGTGGGAGAAGAAAGTGTGAAGCAAATTCAGAAGGTCCAGAAGGCTCTTTTGCCTCTTCTCTGGCTTTTCCTCCCTGGCCCATTCTCTCCTAGCAAGTGCCAGACCTGCAGAGAAAGCAGCTTCGCCTGTCTCCTCTGCTGCCCCTCTGTTCCCTGGGATCCCCAGATGGAAGACACTTGGCACAGCAGCCTTGATGGGAGCAGCAAAGAGTTAATGCTGCTCTCAGGGGGCCAGTGACAGCCTCATCAGCAGGCCTTGATGCTGATTAAGCAGCTGTGCTCACAGAGGAACAGAATGTATGTGAGTTGTGAGTGAAGGTGAACAAGTGTGGGGGAAGGTGTGTTTGGAAATAAGCATGTCTGAGGGGATACGTGCCTGAGTGTGAGTGCATACAAGCATGTGGTGTGTGTGTGTGCTTTTGAATGTGTGTGATATGTCCGCATGGAAATGTGTATTTGACTGGAGGTTAATCTATGCCTTGTAGGATTGTATATAAGTATGTGCATGTGCAGAGGAGTATACGGCCTATGTGAGTATACAGAAGCATTTTGGAAATTACAAAGCATTTAAAAATAATAGTCATGGTTAAAATGTAGTATATGGACGCAAGCAGATGGTTGCACATATGTTTGCAAATGTATGGATGAGAAGAGCTAGGATAGGCAGTTTTGTGGATATTTATGGAACATCCAGGGCAACACTCCCATTCTACAAATGAGGGGACAGGTTCAAAGTCACAAGATAACCTGTGAAGTAGGTTGATGTATTCTTAGTTCCTGATTCCCTCTCCCATATGACTTCCTGAGCAGGAGAGTGGGCAGTTTATTTCCCTACCCCACTAATGATAGCCTTGACCATCTGACCCCTTTGACCATTGGGATGTGAGTGGTAGGCAAAGGATGCCAGCTAAAAGCCAGGATCTCAAGGGCAGAGAGCAAAGAGGAACTAAAGAGCTTCTTGGTGAAGGTGAAAGAGGAGAGTGAAAAAGCTGGCTTAAAACTCAATATTCAAAAAATGAAGATCATGGCATCTGGTCCCATCATTTCACAGCAAATAGATGGGGTAAACAATGGAAACAGTGAAAGATTATTTTCTTGGACTCCAAAATCACTACAGGTGGTGACTATAGCCCTGAAATTAAAAGACATTTGCTCCTTGGAAGAAAAGCTATGACAAATTAGATAGTGTATTAAAAACCAGAGACATGTGATAATTGTTTTTCTCTTTCTGACTTACTTCACTTAGTATAATAGGCTCTAGGTTCACCCACTTCATTAGGTCTGACTCAAATGTATTCCTTTTAACATCTTAGTAAGAGTCCATTGTACATATGTACCAAGCTTCTTTATCCATTCATCTGTCAATGGACATATAGGTTGCTTCCATGCCCTATCCTATACTAACACATACATAAGGACTCTAGAAAGATGGCACTCATGAACCTATTTGCAGAGCAGCAGTGGAGACACAGACATTGAAAACAGATTTGTGGACACAGGGAGTGGGTGAGGATGGAGAGAGTGGGAGGTATGGAGACAGTAACACGGAAACATACGTTACGTTATGTCAAATAGATAGCCAATGGGAATTTGTTATATGACTCAGGGAACTCAAACTGGGGCTCATTAATAACCTAGAAGGGTGAGATGGGGAGGGAGGTGGGAGGGATGTTCAAGTGGGAGGGGGCATGGGTAAACCTAGGGCTAATTCCTATTGATGTTTATTAGAAACCACCACAGTACAGTAATTATCCTTCAATTAAAACTAAATAAATTAACAACAACAAAAAAAAAGCAGAGACATTACCTACAAAGGTCAATATAGTCAAAGGTATGGCTTTTCCAGTGGTCATCTAAAAATGTGAGTTGGACCACAAAGAAGGCTGAGTGCCGAAGAATTGATGCTTTCGAATGGTGGTGCTGGAGAAGACTCCTGAGAGTCACTTGGACTGCAAGGAGTTCAAACCAGTCAATCCTAAAAGAAATCAACCCTGAATATTCATTGGAAAGACTGATGCCGAAGCTGAAGCTCCAATACTTTGGCCATCTGACGCAGAGAGCCAACTCTCTGGAAAATACCCTGATGCTGGGAAAGATAGAAGACAGGAGCAGAAAGAGACGACAGATGGTTAGATGGCATCACTGATTCAATGAACATGAGTTTGAGCAAGCTCCGGGAGACGGTGAAGGACAGGGAAGCCTGGGATTCTGCAGACCGGGGGGTGGGGTCGCGAAGAGCTGGACACAACTGAGAGACTGAGCGACAACAACAAGGGGCACTAGAGTTTCCGTCATCATCCTGAGAGCTCTCCCCAGGGAAGCGGCTGCTCCCGGAAGGACGAGAAACTCGCGGAAGCCCCAGATGTATTGTGCAGCTGGCAGTCCACACCAGCAGACCTGAAGCTTGAAGCAGAGCTGCCACAAGCATTTATCAGTCAAATCACAGTCTATCATCTGCACTTCTGTGAAAATGACCATTAATGTTTGTTGTAAGCCGCAGAGATTTTGAAGTGGTCTGTGACAGAAATAGCTTGCTAATATACTTGATGGGACTAGACCTTAGGTGGAAGCCTTATAACTAGATTCCTGGGCTTGCCTGAGGACACCAGAGGACACCTGGGTCTCTCATGGGATTGGGATTCAGTTGGTCGAGAGTGTGGTCTGGGCTTTGGAAATCCTGAAAGATCCCCAGGTGAGGTGAATGTGCAGACACACGCCATAGGGGAGACCAGGGCCAAGAGATGGGATGAGAGAGGTAAGTACAGGCTTCATGAAGCTTTAAATGCCAAGTCAGAGAGCTTGGACTTTATTCTGAAAGTGACATTGGGCCAGTAGAGGGCTTTAAGGAGGATGAGGATGTATTCAAAGCTATGTTATAGAAGGATCACCCAGGCAGTCTCAGGGCATTTTGGATGCCAGGCCCTCACCTAGCTGGGCCCCTGTGTTTCCTGATAAGCTCTGCCTGACCAGAGGTGGGAAACAGACTTATACCTAGGAACTCTTTTTGCCTCAGAGCCATTTTCAGAGTGTTCAGTACACACTCAGGTGGCCCCATAGCTGGGAATGACTGTCTCAGAGAGGGGGAAAAAATAGCACATTTCCCCAGCAACCACATGGCTGCTGCAGGAATCCAGTCCTCACCATTGTCTTACACTGTATACCTTCTTCCACCACGACAAGCCCAGCTGGCTCTACCACTGCCCTGCTGGCGAGGGTAGCCTGGATCTGCTTTTCCAGATTCAGCCCCCAGTGCAGCTCTTCAGAGGCCTTAACATCAGTTTGCACACACCTGCCACTGCCTTCCTCTGTGCTTCTGAGCACACGAGTCTCTGCCTGACAGTGTCCACCCCTGCCTTCTCCACCTGTTACAATCATACCAGACCTTCACAGCCCTGCTTAGGGCCCCTGTTCTCCTTGCAATATTCCTGGATTCCCATGACCCCAGGCAGAACCTTAAGCCTATCCTCTGTTTCCTGCCTGTTTTCCATGTGCGTTATTGACACCCATGTCTTTCTTAGCCTTTGTGAGCCCTTGAAGATCTGGGATCTCAGCTCTCGCATCTCCCCCAGCATCCCTGCCCCCAGCAGTGCCAGACACTGGGGATGCTGGCGCATGTTTCTCAGATATGACTGAATTCCTTGCCTCATGTCTGGGCTGCAGGGACAGCCAGGGAAGTAGGGTTGGCTGTGTGCCCTGGAGTGTTCCAGAGGCATTCTCTCCTCCCACCCCCTCCCCTCACCCCCAGCTGCTCAAGGATGCTCAATCTTTGCCTCCCCTTTGGGCTCAGGGACAGATGCATCTCCTAGAATGTTTTGCCCTCTGTTATCAGGACAAGGGCTGGGGCCACTGGCAGTTTTCTGGTCCACAGGCCCAAGTGCCCTGGAAGGTCCCAGGCTCTATCTTGTTTATGTCTGTGACCTTCCCTAGGCTCCTTGCTTCTTGACAGTGTCACAGAGCAGGCCTGTTGCTTGGGATGTGTCTGGACTGTGGCCCAACCCGCTCCTTCAGGGACAGGGAAGAAGGACAGTTGTTTATGTTGGTGGGAATTTCAGGCCAGCCCATGGTCAGTCTGCTTTCTAACTCGAAGGTTGGATCTGAAGCTGGGACTGAGTGTGGACAGAAGTCAGAACATTGAGGTTAAGTAAAGCAGAGAAGAAGCTAAGCCACCACCCACCCTTGTTTCCTCTCTGAGCACTTGTAATGACCAGCTCCTGAACATTTAGGTATTAGGTGGGGATGGGAGTGGGAAGGGAAGGCAGCTAAGACTTACTGCTCTATACCTGACATTGGAGAAAAGAGCAAGTACAAAAGCCCTGAGTAGAAATATGCTTATTGTGTTTTACGAAAGCAAAGAGGCCTCTGAGGCTGGTGTGGATTGGGCAAGAGGAACAGTAATAGAGTTGAAGCTAGGAAGGTAAAGGAAGATAAGTTTCTGTAAGCCTTGGCAGAGACTGTGGCTTTTACTCTGAGTTGGCAAACACATGGTCCAGTTGATTTTCCTCAAGGATCGTTCTGGCTGATTGAGAATCACAGGTGCCCCCTTCCTCCAAAGTGGGACCCTTCCTCTCTTGTTTTCACTTGTCTTAGCACTTTGCATGGTACTTACTTCTCACAGAATAAGCACTCAATACATATTTCTTGAAGGTCTTGGCCAGAACCCAATCCTTCACTTTTGTTTAGGTTCATTGTGAGTGTGGAGGGCTTTGTGACTGTCACTCAGATGGACACTTTGCCTTAGTGCCTTGTTAAGAGTTTTTTCTCTTGTGGGCTCTGTTCTCCAGATGTCATATGGGTAGAAATTGACATATGGTACCTCCCACATCTGGCAAAAGCACAGCTGTATGCAGTGTTGCACACATCTGGTACCCACATGTCTAATGTGGACTTAATAGTTAGCCAGATATCTGTGAATGTGTTGTAGGCAAACCAGAGAAATGGGGAGTCCAAAGTGCTAGCAATAGGTGGTAAGTACAAGTGGCTTTCAGGAAGCTGGTGGCCATTTACCTGGAGTGAACTGGATGCCCATGCTACGGCCAAAAAGCAGAGCTTCAAGCCTAGGACTCATTTTGTCCCCCAGATAAGCTCAAGTGTGTATGGTTGATGGTAGGATCCTGGATGCCTCCTCTCCTCAGCTCAACATTCTCATCTGTATAATGAGAGACATCCAAGGTGGAAGAAGAACTTAAAAATCATGAGGCTTAAGAATATCACTGCATAATTGGGGGTTTGTATTGAATGGATCTTTCCTTTCTCTGGGCCTCTGTTCTCTACAACGCAAGGATGATTGCAAATGGATCTCTCCAAGGGAGCCCCCAGGCCAGAGAGGTTGAAATCCTTCCTCTGAAACTTGGGCCATTTTCTGCCAGGGACAGACTATGCCTCGAACTTCTGTTGGTTTGGAGAAAAATTGATTTCTTTGCATTTTCCCTTTTGCATCCTTTCTGTTTTACTTATAAGGAGACGACTTTCTTGAATGGAAATGGAGATTCCTAGGCACAATTAATACTATAATTTTAAAATGCAATGTTATTGAAGTTATTTTCCTCTAAACTGCTATTCAATTATAGGCATTGGAGAATTTACAGGCTCTATTTTAAGCCTTGGAGTCTCCAGTACATTTTAGAGCTGTTCTTTAAAAGACACGGGCAGCATGTGAAAATCCCAGATGTTTCCTCAAAGCTCTCAGAGTCTCTGAGCTGAGTGGGGAAAGAAAGTGTCAATCAGGCCCCTCCAGGGCAGTGAAACTTGGATTGAAATGCCTCACACTATTTTGTCTTGAAAAATCCCCCAAAGAAATGTGTTTCCTTCCTGGGGAAGGAAACTGGAAATCCAAAGATTCCTAAGGGAGGTGACCTTCCAGGAAACAAGAGTGGACTAAAGGGCTGGAAGGGAGGTTGCCTTTGACCTCAAGCCTTCTTGGGTTGAACTTTCTTTTGGTCATTTCATTTACCCTTCACAGTTGGAGGGAGGCGGTGTCACCCCTGGTTTGCAAAAGCTGAAGCTCTGAGGGACAACCCATCTAGAAAGTGATAACACCGGGACTCGGGCTGAGGTTCACGGACTTTTCACCTCCCTGGCCTGCCCAGGCAGCCTGCAGTGTTGTTAAGCCACAGATTCTGCAGCTAGACTTCCAGCCATTCAGCTTAAAGACCTGAGCAAGTTTCTCAACCTTCTGTGTTTCATCCAAATTGGGGCTAATGACTGTGTTTCTCATCTAATCAGGGCTAATAACGTTATCTGTCTCATAGGGCTGTTGTGAAAATTAATAGAGTTAGTGAATAGGACAGCCTCAGGTGTTCTAGATATATGCCTGCTTGGCACATGGTAAGAGCTATACAAAAAAAACCCCAAACCAGCTCTTGTTCTGATTATCTTGACTCCAGCTGGAGTTGTGAGCCTGGGAATGTGAGGAAATGGTGGAACTGTCCTCACGGACTCCCCTGTGCTCCTCCTTCGAGCTCCTCTGAGATTTCACACCTCCTGGGTCTCCTTTGCTGCTGGAGCTTCCTCAGTTCTAGTCCCTCCTTCATGACTTGTGGTTTGGCCTTCCTGCTCGTCACTTGTTCCTTACACCTTTCATCACTGATCATGATGGAAAATCATGGAGATTCAATCACTAAACTTGCCACTTAACATCTATGTTGGCCATGAGCAAATTTCTTTAGATTTCAAAGGCTTGATTTTTCCATCAGTAAAATGGAAAGAATAGTATTACACCTTCCATGGGACTGTTGTGATAATTCAAATCCATTAACATATGCAAAGGTCTTCAACGATTGCTTGTTCTTTCACAATTATCATTACTTATCACTGATGAAAATGCTAAATTTGCTTTTTATTTTCTAATTTCTACTCATCATCTTAAGAGTCAATTAAAATCCTACATTCTATCTCCAACACCCTGCAACTTTCCTACAGCTAAACTTCTCCTTCCCCTAAATTCTCTGTGGCATCAGAGATTGTGGGCTCATCAGACCATCTGCTGTGTGTCCATCTGGAAGTGAGGGCTCAGCTTTATCTATGATGCTTGAACCAAGCAGGAGGTGGTTGTCTTGTCTTATACGGCTACAGAGGTTCTGAATCCTCAGTGCTAAAGAAATAAAAGGATGCTAAGAAAATTGAACAAATCTCTCCATTGTACTGAGGCAGCCATCAGTTCAGTTCAGTTCAGTTCAGTTCAGTCGCTCAGTCGTGTCCGACTCTTTGCAACCCCACGAATCGCAGCACGCCAGGCCTTCCTATCCATCACCATCTCCCAGAGTTCACTCAGACTCACGTCCATCGAGTCCGTGATGCCACCCAGCCATCTCATCCTCGGTCGTCCCCTTCTCCTCCTGCCCCCAATCCCTCCCAGCATCAGAGTCTTTTCCAATGAGTCAACTCTTCGCATGAGGTGGCCAAAGTACTGGAGTTTCAGCTTTAGCATCATTCCTTCCAAAGAAATCCCAGGGCTGATCTCCTTCAGAATGGACTGGTTGGATCTCTTTGCAGTCCAAGGGACTCTCAAGACTTCTCCAACACCACAGTTCAAAAGCATCGATTCTTCAGCACTCAGCTTTCTTCACAGTCCAACTTTCACATCCATACATGACCACAGGAAAAACCATAGCCTTGACTAGGCGGACCGCAGCCATAGAAGTCCAAAAACAAAAATGATTTTCCCCAAGTCACAAAGCCAGAGGGAATCAGCACAGCAGCTGGGAAAGAACAGAGGATGTGGAACAAGAGAATAATCCTCAAGTTTGAGCTCCTCTACTAATCACTGTGACTTTGAGCAAGTCATTTAATCCCTCTGTACCTTGACTTTCACCTCTGTCAAATGGTTATAGGAACCCTTAACTCACAGACTGTTAGATTTACTGAGCTGTGAGTGCTAAGTCACTTCAGTCGTGTCTGACTCTTTGCAACCTTATGGACTGTAGCCCTCCAGGCTCCTCTGTCCATGGGATTATCTCTGCAAAAATTCTGGAGTGGGTTGCCATTTCCTTCTCCAGGGGATCTTCCTGACCCAGGGACAGAACCAATGTCTCTTACATCTTCTGCATTGGCAGGTGGGTTCTTTACCACTAGCACCAATGAGCGGGGAAGGCAATGGCACCCCACCCCAGTACTCTTGCCTGGAAAATCCAATGGACGGAGGAGCCTGGTGGGCTGCAGTCCATGGGGTCGCTAACAGTCGGACAGACTGAGCGACTTCACTTTCACTTTTCTCTTTCATGCATTGGAGAAGGAAATGGCAACCCACTCCAGTATTCTTGCCTGGAGAATCCCAGGGATGGGGGAGCCTGGTGGGCTGCCGTCTATGGGGTCACACAGAGTCGGACACGACTGAAGTGACTTAGCAGCAGCAGCAGCAGCAGCAGCAGTGCCAATGAGCTGACATAGAGATTCTACAGTGCACTGAGGCATAACTATTCTCATTACCCCATAGCTTAGTGGTATACTGGATGAGCTCATGTTCCTTTCACTGCTCATGGTTAACTTGCTTTTTCCTGAACAATTGGCTTCCAGTAATACACTTTGGGGATACTGAGAGTCAAGCCTCCCCAGGGCCCTGGTGGTCACTCAGCATCTGAACCCCAAAGTCCAGCATCAGCCTTGTGGGGTTGAGACGTGCCATGCAAAGACCATGCTGGTCCCTGAAGCAGTGCTATGTCTACACCCATCTGCTTTGGTTCTCATCGTTTTCACAGAGAGGATGGGATGCTCTCATCCAACATACTTAGTGTCTTTAAAAGCAAACAAAACCACTCTTGCTCTGGACATTCTATTAGCACTAATAACAGTCACCACTCCACATCCAGGATGGAAGCCAGGGAAATGCTCTCTGGGAACTTTTGTTTTCCAAACTGCTTTATTGTCAGCGCTTGGCTGGGAAATCAAGTGGCTGAAGGGAAATTCCTACGCACGCCTCCTTTTCTTTTCCTGGTGTGTGTGGATGTGGCGCCTCCTCACTCACCGCCTTCCTGGTCACCAAGACCCACACTGCAGGGAGGTGCTGACCACAGGTGCGTCTGTTTGAGTAGCCTGGCACCCTTCCCTTGGCAAAGGCAAAAGAAGGCTTCTAGGTTGGCAGGCCCAAGCGTCCCCATCTAAATGTCCACTGAAATGTCTTTGGCAGGTTCCAGAACTTGTATCTCATTCCTCTCACCCTAGGAGATTCCAAGAGAGAAATCTGGACTTGCTTTCAAACCCTTGGGCTTCAACAATGTTTGTTAAAAATAAGTATCTTTAGTGAACATTTCTGAGTGGCAGCTGTAAGCAAATACCCAGTGGGCATAATTTATTTCATAGATAGGCTAGACCCTCTGTTGGGCACTCATTCATGCTCAGAAATGAATTTATGGCTATATCAGCCAGAAGACCTTGGTTGCAAGCAACAAAACCAACTCCTGCTGATGTAAGTATAAGAGGATTTATTGAAAGGATAACAGGAGCTTAATGAATCAGTGGGAAAGCTGGAAACCTGAATTTGGAAATAAGTTCGAAGCAAATAATGTAGAATGAAGAACCACAAGTACATTCTCATAGCGGGAGCAGTTGGGTCAGGGATCTTCAGCAATCTATGACCACCTCTTTCATCTTTGAATTATTTACTCAGAAATCAGATGACTCTGAGAGGGCATCAACTGGCCACTTATTTACCCCCCAGGTCTAACTGAGAAGCCCTCGGAGACTCCTTTGACTCCCATGGTGGGAGAACAGGCATTTGAATTTACCAACCCATCAAGGTTGCAAATAACCAGGGAGAATTAGTTTCTTCAAAAAACCAAGCTCCTGGTTGAAATAGGGAATGGAAGCTTTCCCTACCCTAAAAGTCTCTGTTTGGTTTCACGGTTTAGAATGGCATGTGTGCATGTGTGTGTGTGTGGTTTTGAACACCCAATCTCAGTGAACATTTTCTGAACATCTACACTCTGCCAGGCATGTGCTAACTATGGGGGATGTAGTGGTGAAGACAGTAACATGTAGAAGGGGAAAGATGAGTCTCAAGAGCTAGAATACAATATGGCAATACACACGTGCACACAGGGCTGTGGAAAATAGTCCTGCTCTTCCTGATAAAGTCTAGCAAAACATTCCAGAAGAAGTGACACAAGCCAGATCTTTCAGCTCTAGAACAATGGAAATAGAGATGGTTCATTTGTTAACGCTAAACATTCACATATCCTCCCATTCATTATAAATTCATTCAACAAACATTCATTAGGCCCCTGGAGTGTGTGAGACTGAGTTTATAGGACTGAAAAGAATAACCACCACTGTACATGAAAACAACCAGTAAGCAAGAGATGGCAGAGACATGCTGAGCTATTTTCTCCTGACTTGTGTGCATCTCACTGGCCAAGGTCTGAGGCACTGCAACCATTTCTTGCTACTCACTCAGGAGGAGAGGAACCAGCCTGGAAGCCACAGAAATTCCCTTTGTGCCTCACCTCCAGATTTTGAACTACTTTGTCCTACTTTTCCAAAAACTCTTCCTTCCTCTCACCTAGCCCCAGGGCTAGGATAAGTCCTGCTGGAGCACAGGGAGGGGTGGAGGAGGGAATCAGGGGCTCTTTCTGTGATCCTAGTCTCAGCACAAACCCGTCGGCAGTGCTCTCAGCTCTGGGCCTGTCCAGATGGGTTCGTTCAGTTCAGTTGCTCAGTCGTGTCCGACTCTTTGCGACACCATGAACTGCAGCACGCCAGGCCTCCCTGTCCATCACCAACTCCCGGAGTTCACCCAAACCCATGTCCATTGTGTTGGTGATGCCATCCAACCATCTCATCCTCTGTCGTCCCCTTCCCCTCCTGCCCTCAATCT
>SJYX01011094.1:393543-430495 GCA_006410675.1 Oreotragus oreotragus | reverse complement strand
CTCAAGAGGCAGGTCAGGTGGTCTGGTATTCCCATCTCTTTCAGAATTTTCCACAGTTTATTGTGATCCACACAGTCAAAGGCTTTGGCATAGTCAATAAAGCAGAAATAGATGTTTTTCTGGAACTCTCTTGCTTTTTCCATGATCCAGCAAATATTGGCAATTTGATCTCTGGTTCCTCTGCCTTTTCTAAAACCAGCTTGAACATCTGGAATTTCATGGTTCACATACTTCTGAAGCCTGGCTTGGAGAATTTTGAGCATTGCTTTATTAGCATGTGAGATGAGTGCAATTGTGTGGTAGTTTGAGCATTCTTTGGCATTGCCTTTCTTTGGGATCTCTCACCCAAGCTCTGGGCATCACATCTCTGCAGCACGTGTATCTGAACAAGCCCCTCCCTCTCTTACTCCCTCTTTTTCATGTGAGAAATGAGATATGAGACTCCAGCTGCTCTGTACTTTCCATCTCTTGGATTCTTAGGCCTTGCCTTCTCTTCTCTCGTGCCGTCTTGGGCCAAGTCTTCATCTCAAATACACCTGCTGTCGCTAGCTCCCTGGGGGTCCAATCCAGGTTTCCCTGAGAGCTGCTGAGTCTCACTTCGTACCCTCAGAGACTCAGCCTTAGCTCTCCACCACATCACTAGCCTCAGAATCCTCTACCAGCTTCAGTGGTGGAATAGCAGCAGGCACTTGCACCCCTCACCCTGCCTCACTCCACACAAAGGTGTCTTGTCTCTACTGGCAGCAAAAACCTTTGGAACACTTCAAAAAAGGTGGCTTCAAGGACAAGTTAAGAAGCCATGCAAGTCAGGGGAAGGCCTGACAAGGCTGAACTTGTCCTCTGTTCCCTGCCCCTGCGGGGACCCCGCAGAGCATTTGACCCTGCCAGGGATTTTTAAAAGAACCTGGCTCAGCCTCACCTTGGCAGGAACCCTCCCCTCTCCATGCTCTCTTTTTCTGTTGTGACAGATTCTGCCCTGATACCTTTGGTACCCAGCTCCCAAAGAAGAAAACAGATCACCCATCACTGGTTAATTATAGAGCAACTGAAAGGCAATTTAGCTACTGTGTGATAAGCAATAGACTATTTTAATAATAACCAATTACCATACATTATAGTGTATCATTTGGCATTTGATGATCTACTGGGGTCTCACCTGTTCCTTCCCTTATGGAGGGTTTCACGGCTGTTCACACCTTCTCCAACAGAAGTTGTGTCAGTTTCTAATTGAAGCACTATTTTTAGGAAATAGTTAGGAAAAGTTTGTAGAGGTGGTGCAAATTATATCATGCCAAGTAGAAGGATGTGTACTGCCAAGTGTCTTTCTGACAGCTCTTCCATTACATTGCACGCAACAGGATGGAGAGTGAGATTTGTTTTGTGATCTGTATTAGCCTTTAAACATTAAAGGAGGTGTAAACCTGGAGGCCCTCTGTCCAGGCAGACATGTGGGCAATTTAAACAGCTGCCCTCTCTCCACCGCTGACCCCTCTGTCCTCTGCTGAGATAAGCTCTCCCTGCTGGTGGGGCTGAAAGTCATGTGGCTGAGCGCCCCGCTATAGTCCGCTGTGGATGTTAGAGCAGGCCCTGCCCCAGATGCAGTGGTTCTTCAAGGGGGCAAGGATCTGCCCAGCCTGTTCTTCTGACCTAGGAGCCCTCTTTAAATTCAGTCACTCAGCCACTTCCCTAGGGTACAAACTTGCCAAGGGAACAGCCAGGCCAGTTCTGGGTTTATCGTCCAGTCTCAAGGTCATGTATCCACTGAATTCTTCTCATAATCTGTCCCATGAAGAGGTTTAGTTCCTTATCCTTTCTTCCCAAGAAGGTACCTGGAGTCTTTGTGAAAAACTTAAACCCTTTTTCACACACACAGTTGTCCAACCTCCAACAACCAGGTATATCTCCTTTTTTGCAAGTGTTAGCCATGATCCTAAGCTCAGAAAAAGACCCAGGGAAACATAAATCCCTTCCTTTTAGCAGCTTACAAACCAAAAAGAAAGGGCAAACATACAGAAGTTAATTATTTACATACTGTCAGTTAAGGAAATAGCTTAATCTACTGACAGAAGCAGGTGTTTAGAGTCAACAGATCTATATTTGGATCCTGGATTCCCTACTTGTGAAGTTTACTTCCTTAGGTAAATTCTTAAACTCTCTAAGTATTAGCTTCCTCAACTATTGGTGATTCTAATTCTCTGAAAATCCCTAATGCACCAAGGGGATGGGTTAGGTTTGGATTGATGTGGAGGTAGGGCAAGGGTGAGGCCAAGGAAAATGAATGGAAATCACACAGGTGTTTTCATAAACCTTAGCTCTGAGTAATATTATCTAATGTTTACTGAGCATGTATTATGTACCAAGCTCTGCTTTGTCTGCATTGTCTCATGTAACCATTAACATTCTGATGTGTGTTTGTGTGTGTGTGTGTGTGTGTGCACTCAGTCATGTCCAACTCTTTCACGTCTCCATGGACTATATATAGATGGTCAGGCTCCTCTGCCCATGGAATTTTCCAGGCAAGAATATTGGAGTGGGTTGCCATTTCCTACTCCAGGGGATATTCCCAACCTAGGGATCAAAACTGTGCCTCTTGTATCTCTTGCATTGGCAGGTGGGTTCTTTACCAGCTGAGCCACTTGTGAAGCCCAACATTCTGATAAAGTTGGTATAACTGCTATCCCCATTTTACAGAAGGAGAAAGCTTATCACAGACAAGTCAAGAATAAGGTCCCATGTGTAGCAAGTAGCAAGATTGGAGCTCAGCCCCCAGTGATCTGACTCAGGGCCTATGCTCTTAATCTCTACACACATTTGTGTTTGGTAAAGTTGGGTGGATATAACTGGATGAAGTTGGCATAAACACAGGCGATCTTAGATGCCAGACGGAGTAGGCTATGTAATTGCAGAACTAGGACCAACTTTCTCATTATGTTGAGATGGAAACTGAAGTTCAGAGACAGAAAAACGCTTGTCAGCTTACTCTGGCCGAGTGACTGAGCCAGAACTTGCCTGTCAGTCTAATTTCAGCTGCATCAGCTCTTTGACTTGCTTCAAGAAAAGTCCCTCCTCCTTTTGGGGCCTCACTGTGACATGTGCACTTTTCCTTGGACTGAGCCTTTCATGGGACCTCTCCTCTGGGGGTCCTCCCAGCCTAGACTCTCCCTTGGGAAGCCAAGAGGAATGGCCATTTTGGTTCTTGGTCACCCACTGTCAGCTGGTGACTACACAAGTCAGCTTCCTCTCCTCGTTGCCTTCTCTTGCTCATGGACTTCTCCATCTTGGGTCCCATTGCCCACTCTGTCTCAGTCCTAGCTCCCATCAGTTCAGTTCAGTTCAGCCCCTCAGTCATGTCCTACTCTTTGTGACCCCACGGACTGCAGCACGCCAGGCTTCCCTGTCCATCACCAACTCCCGGAGCTTATTAAAACTCATGTCCATTGAGTCAGTGATGCCATCCAACCATCTCATCCTTTGCCATCCCCTTCTCCTCCTGCCTTCTATCTTTCCCAGCATCAGGATCTTTTCTAGTGAGTTAATTCTTCGAATCAGGTGGTCAAAGTATCGGAGTTTCAGCAACAGTCCTGTTAATGAATATTCAGGACTGATTTCCTTTAGGGTAGACTGGTTTGATTCCCTTGCAGTCCCAGGGAATTTCAAGAGTCTTCTCCAACACCACAGTTCAAAAGCATCAATTCTTCAGTGTTCAGCTTTCTTTATAGTCCAGCTCTCACATCCACACATGACTAAGCCCTCGTGGAGGAGTCTCTGGCAGAGGCATGGGTCAGCGGTGGCCTGCTGCAGGGTCGGGGGTACTGAGTGAAGCAGTGCATGCATGGGGCCCTTTTAAGGAGGCCCCCATTATCTTCGTTACCTCCACCATAGTTTGGCCTCAGGTCAAACAACAGGGAGGGAACACAGCTCCATCCATCAACAGAAAATGAGCATAGCCCCACCCATCAGAACAAGACCCCATTTCCCTCTCAGTCAGTCTCTTCCATCAGGAAACTTCCATAAGCCCAACTCCCATGGTCCCAATTTTTCCACAAAAGGGATCACATGATACCAATTACAGGTCGGCTCCAAAANCATCCATCAACAGAAAATGAGCATAGCCCCACCCATCAGAACAAGACCCCATTTCCCTCTCAGTCAGTCTCTTCCATCAGGAAACTTCCATAAGCCCAACTCCCATGGTCCCAATTTTTCCACAAAAGGGATCACATGATACCAATTACAGGTCGGCTCCAAAAGAGGCTCAGAGGCCAGTCCCGTCCTCAGCTAGAGGCACTTTAAGTAGCTAGTGCTGGAGACATGAGGTGACCCAGTATGGCCATTCTGTCTGCAGCCTGACACTAACATCAGGACCCAGCACAAACCGGTTCCAGTTGCTGTGACCTGAGGCTGACTTGGACAGGCCTTGGACCCAGTGCCCACATCTCCCGTGTTGCCTTCAGTCAAGTCAAAGTGTATTTCTGGCTGCTCTGGACCCACCCTGTGGGAGACTCCTGAGGCCTGAAGTTGACATTCTGGGAAAGAAACAATCTCCAATGCAAAAACATGGAGGCCATTCAATCATTTAGTAAAATTGCTTGACCACTTACTATGCATCAGTTCAGTTCAGTTCAGTCACTCAGTCATGTCTGACTCTTTGCGACCCCATGGACTGGAGCATGCCAGGCCTCCCTGTCTATCACCAACTCCCAGAGTACTCAAACTCATGTCCATTGAGTCGGTGATATCATCCAACCATCTCATCCTCTGTTGTCCCCTTCTCCTCCTGCCTTCAAGCTTTCCCAGCATCAGGGTCTTCAAATGAGTCAGTTCTTTGCATCAGGTGGCCAAAGTATTGGAGTTTCAGCTTCAATCTTTCCAATGAATATTCAGGGATGATTTCTTTTCAGTTCAGTTCAGTTCAGTCACTCAGTCGTGTCCGACTCTTTGCGACCCCATGAATCGCAGCACGCCAGGCCTCCCTGTCCATCACCATCTCTCGGAGTTCACTCAGACTCACGTCCATCGAGTCCGTGATGCCATCCAGCCATCTCATCCTCNTCAGTTCAGTTCATTTCAGTCACTCAGTCGTGTCCAACTCTTTGCGACCCCATGAATCGCAGCACGCCAGGCCTCCCTGTCCATCACCAACTCCCAAAGTTCACCCAGATTCGCGTCCATGGAATCAGTGATACCATCCAGCCATCTCATCCTCGGTCGTCCCCTTCTTCTCCTGCCCCCAATCCCTCCCAGCATCAAAGTCTTTTCCAATGAGCCAACTCTTCGCATCAGGTGGCCAAAGTACTAATTTGAGCTCCTTGCAGTCCAAGGGACTCTCAAGAGTCTTTTCCAGTACCACAGTTCAAAAGCACCAATTCTTCAGCACTCAGCTGTCTTTGTGGTCCAACTCTCACATCCATACATGGCCACTGGAAAAACTATAGCTTTGACTAGACGGACCTTTGTTGGCAAAGTAATGTCTCTGCTTTTGAATATGCTGTCTGGGTTGGTAATAACTTTTCATCCAAGAAGCAAGCGTCTTTTAATTTCATGACTACAGTCACCATCTGCAGTGATTTTGGAGGCCCCCCAAATAAAGTCTGTCACTGTTTCCACTGTTCCCCATCTATTTGCTGTGAAGTGATGGGACCGGATGCCATGATCTTAGTTTTCTGAACGCTCAGTTTTAAGCCAACTTTTTCACTCTCCTCTTTCACTTTCATCCAGAGGCTCTTTAGTTCCTCTTCACTTTCTGCCATTAGGGTGGTGTCATCCGCATATCTGAGGTTATTGATATTTCTCCCGGAAATCTTGATTCCATCTTGTGCTTCATCCAGCCCAGCATTTCTCCTGATGTACTCTGCATATAAGTTAAATAAGCGGGGTGACAAAATGCAACCTTGACGTATTCCTTTCCCGATTTGGAATCAGTCTGCTGTTCCATGTCCAGTTCTAACGGTTGCTTTTTGACCTGCATACAGATTTCTCAGGAAGCAGGTCAGGTGGTCTGATATTCCCATCTTTTGAATTTTCCACAGTTTGTTGTGATCCACACAGTCAACGGCTTTGGCATAGTCAATAAGGCAGATGTTTTTCTGGAACTCTCTTGATTTTTCAATGATCCAACAGATGTTGGCAATTTAATCTCTGGTTCCTCTGCCTTTTCTAAAACCAGCTTAAACATCTAGAAGTTCACAGCTGAAGCCTGGCTTGGAGAATTTTGAGCATTACTTTGCTAGCATAGGAGATGACTGCAGTCGTGCAATAGTTCGAGCATTCTTTGGCATTGTCTTTCTTTGGGATTGGAATGAAAACTGACCTTTTCCGGTCCTGTGGCCACTGCTGAGTTTTCCAAATTTCCCACATACTAAGTGCAGCACTTTCACAGCATCATCTTTTAGGATTTAAAATAGCTCAACTGGAATTCCATCCCTCAACTAGCTTTGTTTGTAGTAGTGCTTCCTAAGGCCCACTTGACTTTGCTTTCCAGGATGTCTGGCTCTAGGTGAGTGATCACACCATCGTGATTATGTGTGTCATGAAGATCTTTTTTGTACAGTTCTGTGTATTCTTGACACCTCTTCTTAATATCTTCTGCTTTTGTTAGGTCCATACCATTTCTCTCTTTTATTGTTCCCATCTTTGCATGAAATGTTCCCTTGGTATTTCTAATTTTCTTGAAGAGATTTCTAGTATTTTGCATTCTATTGTTTTCCTTTTTTTCTTTGCATTGATCACTGAGGAAGGCTTTCTTATCTCTCCTTGCTATTCTTTGGAACTCTGCATTCAAATGGGTATATCTTTCTTTTTCTTCTCTGCCTTTCTCTTCTTTTCTTTCAGATGGTGTTAAAACAGTGAAAAAGAAAAAGGGTCTGCCCTCATGGAACTGAGAGTGTAAGGCCCATTACAAACAAATAAACAATCATAGTGGGCAAGAGCTATGCCAGGGGAAATACCAGGGACTAAGAGGAAATACAAGGGAATTTAAACTTGACCTGGACATTAGGATTGGGGAAGCTGTCTAAGAATTTCTCCTCATAGCAGCAATGTCTAAGTGAAGCATAAATAGGAGTCCACCAGGCAATAGAAAGTAAGTGTGAATACATGAGGCGGTGGGGCTATGGGCGGAGAGGTGGGGATATTTTCCAAGCTAGGGAATTATATGTATTAGGTATGAGATAATGAAAGAAAACCTATTGAGATATGGATTGAAAGTTGTACTATGTCAATGTAACAAAACTTACTAGGGGGTGGTGACCAATGAGGCTGGAGTGCAATCCATGACTGGATTATAGAGGACCTTGTAAATCATTGTAAGGACTTTGGCATTTATCTTTAGGTAACCACTAAAATGTTTTAAGCCAAAGAATGCCATGGATGGCTTTGTAACACTG
Source organism: Oreotragus oreotragus (assembly GCA_006410675.1). Classification (NCBI taxonomy): domain Eukaryota; kingdom Metazoa; phylum Chordata; class Mammalia; order Artiodactyla; family Bovidae; genus Oreotragus; species Oreotragus oreotragus. The sequence goes on along the minus strand of SJYX01011094.1, from coordinate 423,110 downwards.
ATGAAGAAGTAAGTGTGATAATAGAAATGTCAGTGATAAGTTGAGGAGCCAGAGGAGAGGGTGGCTGACTCTGCCTGGCTTGGGGGTCAGACCAGAAATTCACTTATGGGACCCAAGGTTTCCTTCTGAATGCATTTCTTCTTCTTCACCCAGAATCTAGCCCAGGCTGCCAGATCCAGGCCTCGCCTAAGCCTGACCTCCAGCCCTGTGACTGACCTTCAGACAGCTCTCAGACCTGTCGCAGATCCTGCTTCCTGCCCTGTTCCTTCCTGCCACTGGCAGTTGACTTCAGCACATCACTTCTGCCTCCTCCTGATGTTCCATCTGCCCAGTAAGGTGCTTGCTCCCCACTTTACCAGATCAAGCTCCATGCTGTGGCCCTACCACAAAGCACATCTAGGTTTCAAGCCCTTCTAAACTTGCTTCATTCCACAGAGATCTGACTCCAAACTTCCAATACCACAGCTTAAACTGTAGCTGGTTTCAGAAGTTTCACTATGGCAGAGCATAGGAAAGATGTTCTGAAAGAGACAGCCCTCAAATCTTGCCCTCTGAGGGGTCTAGCTTAGCAGCTTTGACTGTGAGTCAATTATTTAACCTCTCTACCCTCAAATCCCTTGCCTGAAAATGGGTAAATAACAAGGCCTACTTCAGCATCCTGTTTATGAGGCTGTGCAGAAAGCAGAAGAGGGGAGGGCTCAGTGTGCTGGGGAAAGGGAAAATTAGGGAATTTCCCTCAAATAAACAAAACCACAGACTGTTTCCAGAGTTGAGCAAAAAGTCTCAAGAGGAAATGCTTCCATAGATAGGGCAGCTGCTCAACTGGTCTGTTGCTGTCAGCTTCTGAATTTTGCTAAATCCCCGAGTTCCCCTCGCTTTGAAGAGTGAGGGGAGAAACAAAAGCACAGCCTTTGGATTCAGATCAAACTGAGTCTGAAACCCAACTCTGCCACCTGCTAACTGTGTGATCATGGGAAGCTCACTCGAACTTTGTGAGCCTCAGATTCTTTATCTGCAAAGGGTGCAAGCCCACCTACTCGCGAGTGGAGATGAAGAGAGAGGAGAGTTTCTACGAGGACTGGCAGGATATGGTGCTCATGTCAGAGGAGTTTCCTGCTCTCAGGTTTGCTCATTTAAGAGGAGCACCCTGCAAGCAAAAGGAAGGTAGAAACATCCTGGGGCGTGAGCAGAGACAAGCTCTCTGGAGGTGAGACTGGGGAAGGAGGGCAGTGAGGATTGCTTCTGTCTCCTCATAGAGGACTTTGCTTCTCTCAGGTTCTCTACTCGTTCCAAGGAGCATAGGGGGCATCATCATTTTCAGGCCAAGTCCTTTCCTGGACTACGAGGGTCAGAGGAACTCACAAGGAGAAAGGCAGACCCCCTTCAGAGTTCCACATCCTGCTGCCTCCAAGCTGGGCTGTCAGCCCAGGAGTCATTAGCAGGTGGCAGGGCCGAGTGTGGGGCCATCAGTCAGAGGAGAGTGTCTGCAGCAGTTCCTGGGATGCGATGGTGCCCTGAGGAGCCATTGGCAGTAATGATGATGGGTATTTAAGCAAATGAACTGTTAATGACCAGGCAGAGGTGAGCTGCCTCCCAGACCAGCTGGAGCCCAGAGTTGGCAGAGGAGGGTGAGGCAGGAATGAAGAGAGTGGAGAGGAAAGAGACTTGATTTTCTTCGTAGAAATTGGTTTCCCCAGGGATTCTCAGTTGGACAGGGGGCAAACCCTCCTTTATCTGCTGTTCCTTACCCCAGGTTCCATCATCACTTCCATGAATTACTGCCAATAATCAACTGGTATATCCCACTCCTGTTATCACCCCCATCCATCTTTCTAGCTCAGTCCTTTTTGCCACATAGCAAAAAGGAGCATTGTCAGCAGGGAAAGAATACTAGGGTTGTTGGCCAGCTGGTTCTGATTCAGTGGATTCTGGGGGCTGGGGACTGAGTGGCAGAGGTAAATGAAAAATAATATTAACAACTGCACCCTCCACTGATAATATTACTGTTATGACAACTGTGTACAGGTGCCAAATATGTGCCAGACAACATCCTTAACCCTCAGTTAATATTGTTTAATTTATTACCACACATTTCTTGAAGCAGAGATTGAAGCTCCCATTTTACAGAGGAGGAAACTGAGGCTCAAAGAAAGGAAATGGCTTGCCCAGAGATTAGGGAGCTAGAGAGTTGGTACAAAACTCTACCTAAGATCAATAGAGAGAGTAAAGGAAAAGAATTTTTCTTTTATCACCCAAAGCACAATGTAGGAAAAACAAAAGATACCTAGCTGAGGCCTGAGAAGATATTGGTTGAGAACAGGAAGTAGAGCCAAGATCAAGGCTTTGCACCCTTCACATCCACACAGGACAGTGTATTTAAAAGCAGAGGCATCACTTTGCTGACAAAGGTCCATATAGTCCATATAGCTATGGTTTTTCCAGTAGTCATGTATGGATGCGAGTTGGGTCATAAAGAGGACTGAGAATTGGAAAGTTGATACTTTCAACTGTGGTGCTGGAGAAGACTCTTGAGAGTCCCTTGGACAGCAAGGAGATCAAACCAGTCAATCCTAAAGGAAGTCAACCCTGAATATTCATTGGAAAGACTGATCTCGAAGCTGAAGCTCCAATACTTTGGCCACTAGATGCAAAGAACCAACTCATTGGAAAAGACCCTGGTGCTGGGAAAGATTGATGGGAAGAGAAGAAGTGGGGACAGAGGATGAGATGGTTAGATAGCATCACCGGCTCAATGGACATGAATCTAAGCAAACTCCAGGAGATGGTGGAGGACAGAGGAGCCTGGTGTGCCACAGTCCATGGGGCTGGACACAACTTAGGGACTGAACAACAACAATATCCATAGAGAGTTTGATGGGCAGGAGTTAAGTTGCCTTAACATCCTGCAGGGGTGTGCTTTTGTTCCAGCCTCTATGTCTCTACATTTTTGCCTTGTCCCTTCCTACTGCTGCTGCTGCTAAGTCGCGTCAGTCGTGTCCGACTGTGTGTAAGCCTGGTGTGCCACAGTCCATGGGGCTGGACACAACTTAGGGACTGAACAACAACAATATCCATAGAGAGTTTGATGGGCAGGAGTTAAGTTGCCTTAACATCCTGCAGGGGTGTGCTTTTGTTCCAGCCTCTATGTCTCTACATTTTTGCCTTGTCCCTTCCTACTGCTGCTGCTGCTAAGTCGCGTCAGTCGTGTCCGACTCTGTGTGACCGCATAGATGGCAGCCCACCAGGCTCCTCCGTCCTTGGGATTCTCCAGGCAAGAACACTGGAGTGGGTTGCCATTTCCTTCTCTAATGCATGAAAGTGAAAAGTGAAAGTGAATTTGCTCAGTCATGTCCAACTCCTAGCAACCCGATGGACTGTAGCCTACCAGACTCCTCCGTCCATGGGATTCTCCAGGCAAGAGTACTGGAGTAGGGTGCCATTGCCTTCTTCGGTCCCTTCCTACTAGGCACATCCAAAACCAGACTGGTGAAACACTGTACTCTCTGGTTTGTTTTTTTTTTTTAAAAAAGACATCAGTTCTGTCTTTAGACAGAGTCTACCACACTCTTGCTGTGTGATTTGTTAAGGCAAATTTCTTAACTACTCTGAACTTGTTTTCACATATGTAAAATAGAATGCTATTTATGTTGTAATTGCTAAGAAAATAAACACACAAAGACATCATAGAACTCAATATGTTCTAGAAAGCAGGCCCTTTTTATCCTAGCTCTGATTCCAGCCAGCTGGGTGGATTCAGTAAGGTATTTATCATACTTTGTTTTCTCATCTGTAAAACTGGGACAATTATTCCTATCCAGAAGAATCATTTCATTGATTGGAGGTGATATAAATAAAACATCTGGCATAGAATCAGTCAGCAAAAATAGTTCCTGCAATTAATCTTTTTATCAAGTCAGAGTGTATGGTGCCTAACCCAATGCCTGAGTCCCACAGTTAGAAGTTCTTGTTCTCTTTCTTCTCTTCTGCCCTCGTCTTTGAGAAACTTTCCTTGCACTTTCTCCAGGAAGGCTTCTCCTGTCATCTATAGCACTGCATTTCCTCCTAACTCGAAAATTTCTTTCAGTCAATGAGTGATTAACTGCTCTTTTATTGCCCACTGAGACTTCATGTGCTGTTAGCTATTACTATGGAGCTTAATTAGCAGCCTGTAATGGGCTATGTGAGTTTGCACCCATAACTTTCCTTCTCTGAACCTCAGTTTCCTCATGAACAGAGAGAGCTTTGGATCAGAGCCTGACCTTCTTTCTCCAAACCATGGGATTTTCTCCAAACCAAGAGTACTGGAGTGGGGTGCCATTGCCTTCTCCGGCTAGAAGACCTAGACCAGGGCAAACCCCCTGACTCCAGGAGCTGTATTTCTCTTCTGCTGTAACTGGCATCTGTTCAGGTGGGTGAGTGAATATTTATTAGATCTCAAAAGGTTTTGGTCACTTTAATTGTTTTCTAGTGAAATGTGCCCATTGCTGAAACCAGACCTTGTTGGCCATTTATCAGGTCAGCTAAGTGAAAGAGGAGCTGTGTGGAGATGGGAGTTCAGGCAGGTCCAGGAAATTTTGGCTGCAGAAAGAAGTCACACCAAAGAAAAATGAGTCCCTGGACAGTCATTCGAAACTGATGGATTAAGAGATAAGCACCGGAGTTGTGATCTGGACACAGAGAATCACTGGACCAACCATTCTCATAATTAGATGCAAGTGGCAAGCACTTAGCGGGGTGTTTTGTTTTTTTTTTTCCGGCTTTTAAAAGTACGTGAAGCAAAAGCCACTGGAAATAGCAATTGCCATTTTTTGAAAAAGATGTTGAGGAGAAGGGGCTGTTAGGACCAAATTGGAGCCATAACAGGCTCCAAGGGGCAAGCTAGGCCTGAGTTTCGGTCTCTGGGAAAGCTGAGTCACTCGGAATTCCCGCCTGCGGTACAGCTCAACCAATCAGAAAAATCCCCGTAGCCCCGGCCTAAGGCAATCAAGAAAACCCCACCCGCACCAGACCCGAGCCAATCCGGATAGGGATGCGAGATTTGAAAATCCCTTGCACGTGTTTGGCTTAGCCAATCACCTGCCAGCTATGCTGTTACTGAAACAAAGAATCACCTGTATAAAAGTAGCTGTGATTCAGAGCTTGGGGCTCTTGTCAAGGTTCCACTGCAGTTGGATGAGACCTGAGCCCTAGCTCGAGCTAGCAATAAACCCCTTTATGCTTCTGCATTGCCGTGGACGTCTTATTTCTCTCGGTCTTGGGGACTCGGACTTCAGGCATAACAGGGCTATTTATTAAGTGCCTGATATCTACTGAGTGCTAGACATTAAGTGATCATTTCTAATGTTGTTTTCTTTGGGTGGTTTTTGTTTGTTTGGGGGGGGTTATTTTGCAAAGAAACACTTTTTCCACATGAATAATTCTCCAGAAGCCCAACATACAAAAGAGATAGAAGAAGAGCTGCACTTACTGAGGCCTGGTGATGAACCTGCAGCCCATTCACTCCTTCAGTCTCTTCCTACCCAAATCCCCAGGCTGCGAATATATGCTTCTTCTGTCTAAAACCAGAGTATCTGGTGGATGTAAGCATGTGGAATGGTGTGTGTGTATTTGGGTGTGTGTGTGGTGGGGGGAATAGAGAGAGAGTGATTATCTGATATTTTAAGTGATTAAAATGTTGACAATGCTGTGATATACACACATATATTTTATATGCACATTAATATATACATATATATATATATATATATATTTTAACAGAAATATATGGCCATCAGCCAGTAACTCCACCTTGACCAGAACTACAGATTCTTTGGTGATTGGTTAACTGGGAAGTGGTGAGGATGTATCCACTTCTTGGGGTGGAGGGTGGGATGCACATCCATAGGGAGATACCAATGAGCAGAGGACCAGTGCTCATGAGTCTCTTCCCAGAGCAATCAGGGTCCACCTCTGCCATGCTGACAACCTGTGGGATGTGACCCAGAGACTAGAGTTGGTTGCTTGCTCCTAGTGGAGACAGCCTGCTTTCAGAGGCTGTATCTTCATGACCCCCACCTACCAGAGCCTACTAGAGCTATTTTCTTAGAGGCTCCTTCTACTTTACAATGTGTTTCTTTGTTTTCTTCTTACAATGTGTTCCAAATGTCCGTGTACCCTTTACAGCGGCAAAAAAGTCACTTCGGCCATTGGCAGGTGAGGGGACCCATCCTCCCCGATGTCATAATCTGGGAGGTGGAATGAGCGTCCCAGTCTGACCAAGCCCACATGAACAAATTGTTTCTTCCCTAGACCTTACTCACATCCTCCTTTATCACTGAACCACACAAGAACAAGCCTCTCACAGAAGCTGTTTGATCTTGGGTTACCCTTTCCTGAGATCAAAATGCTTGCTGGGATTACCCAGGATAGATTGCGATTAATGTGTAGTGTTTCACTGAATAGCCTCAGGCTCTTGGCTTGGCTTCCTTACTTGAGCTGCCAAAATAAATTCCCACCCACACACATCCTTGGTCTGTCTGGCTTGCCTAAAGTAATAGAGGCAGAGGCAGTCTCTCCACATTTACCAAGGGAGGCCAGAGCTCTTTCATCTTAGGTGGCCCTCAACTCCCCCACTTCCTCAGCTGAGTTTCTTCCCTTCCCATCCTAACCAAGGGCTAAGGGTCATCACTGCTTCTAGTTGACACTCTTCTAGAGTCTCCCTGGTTTTTGTCTTGGGCAGTGCAGCACCATTCATTCATCCCACATTCAACAAATATTCATTATGCATATGTGTTACTTAAATATTGTCAACATTTGTCATACCAGGCATGGTGCTGGGCCATGAGAACCCAGTGGTGAAAGAGACAAAATAGTCCCTGCCCTTGGTTTACACCAGTTTACACACAATAGTTTGGCTTCGTTCCTCTCTGATGCCTGTGCTTTGTCTGTAAAAAAGAATCATGGAGGAAAAATGCCAGTTCCTCAACCCATAAGAGGGGACTCACATTTAAAGTTAACTAACACTTAGTGAAATTCCATGTGACAGACTCTGGGTTACAGACAATTTCACATATTCAGAGTGTTCAGTCAATATCGGTGGAGTTTGATTGTTCATTAACATTATTACAGCTGTGAGAGGTATTATTTGCCCAGTTTTCAGTTAAGATGAGGTGTAGTAGAAACTTTCCTATCAGTTCAGTTCAGTTCAGTTCAGTTGCTCAGTCGTGTCCGATTCTTTGTGACCCCATGAATCACAGCACACCAGGCCTCCCTGTTCATCACCATCTCTCGGAGTTCACCCAGACTCACGTCCATCGAGTCCGTGATGCCATCCAGCCATCTCATCCTCGGTTGTCCCCTTCTCCTCCTGCCCCAATCCTCCTCAGCATCAGGGTCTTTTCCAATGAGTCAACTCTTCGACTGAGGTGGCCAAAGTACTGGAGTTTCAGCTTCAGCATCATTCCTTCCAAAGAAATTCCAGGGTTGATCTCCTTCAGAATGGACTGGTTGGATCTCCTTGCAGTCCAAGGGACTCTCAAGAGTCTTCTCCAACACCACAGTTCAAAACTATCAATTCTTCGGCAGTCAGCCTTCTTCACAGTCCAACTCTCACATCCATACATGACCACAGGAAAAACCATAGCCTTGACTAGACGGACCTTAGTCGGCAAAGTAATGTCTCTGCTTTTGAATATACTATCTAGGTGGTATCCACAAAACAATCGTTACCACTACTATTATTAAACACTACCATTGCCAATACTATTACTACCCCTACCATTAGCACCACTATTATTAGCACTACCATTAACATTACTGTTACTAGTTCAGAATTAGGAAATGAGTGCATCAAGTACTCAAGTATGTCAAGACTTATTTGTCACCCTGTTTATTTAACTTATGCACAGAGTGCATTAGACAAAGTGCTGGGCTGGACAAACCACAAGCTGGAATCAAGATTGCTGGGAGAAATAGCAACAAACTCAGATATGCATATGACACTACCCTAATGGCAGAAAGTGAAGAGGAACTGAAGAGCCTCTTGATGAGGGTGAAAGAGCAGAGTGAATATGCTGGCTTAAAACTCAACATTCAAAAAACTAAGATCATAGTGACTGGTCACATCACTTCATGGCAAACGGAAGAGGGAAAACTGGAAACAGGTAGATTTTAATTTCTTGGGCTTCAAAATCACTGCAGATGGTAACTGCAGCCATGAAATTAAAAGATGCTTGCTCCTTGGAAGGAAAGCTATGACAGACCTAGACAGCATTTTAAAAAGCAGAGACATTACTTTGCCAACAAACATCCATATAGTCAAAGCTATGGTTTTCTCAGTAGTCATGTACGGATGTAACATTTGGGCCATAAAGAAGGCTGAGCACAGAAGAACTGATGCTTTTGAATTGTTCTGGAGAAGACTCCTGACAGTCTCTTGCCTGGCAAGGAGATCAAACCAGTCAATCCTAAAGGAAATCAATTCTTAATATTCATTGGAAGGAATGAATAGCTCAAGCTCCAATACTCTGGCTGCTACTGCTAAGTCACTTCAGTCGTGTTCGACTCTGTGTCACCCCATAGACGGCAGCCCATCAGGCTCCCCCATCCCTGGGATTCTCCAGGCAAGAACACTGGAGTGGGTTGCCATTTCCTTCTCCAATGCATGAAAGAGAAAAGTGAAAGTGAAGTCGCTCAGTCTGTCCGACTGTTAGCGACCCCATGGACTGCAGCCCACCAGGCTCCTCCGTCCATTGGATTTTCCAGGCAAGAGTACTGGGGTGGGGTGCCATTGCCTTCCCCGCCAATACTCTGGCTACCTGATGTGAAGAGTCAACTCACTGGAGAAGACCCTGATGCTGCGGAAGACTGAGGAAGAGGAGAGGGGGTGACAGAGGATGAGATGTTTGGATGGAATCACTGACTCAATGGGCATGAGTCTGAGCAAGCTCCAGGAGATAGTGAAGGGTAGGGAAACTTGGTGTGTTGCAGTACATAGGGTCACAAAGAGTCAGATATGACTCAGCAACTGAATAACAACAACAACTTTACCACCATTACCTGCTATTCCCACAGAACTACCGTTACCTCCACCATTACTGCCACTGCTGCTTTCCTGCAGCTGCCAGCGCGTCTCTCTCACTGAGCAAGTAAGTGAAGTCGCTCAGTCGTGTCCGACACTTTGCGACCCCACGGACTGTGGACTGCCAGGCCCCTCTGTCCATGGGGTTCTCCAGGCAAGAATGCTGGAGTGGGTTGCCATGCCCTTCTCCAGGGGATCTTCCCAACCCAAGGATTGAACCCAGGTCTCCCGCATTGTGGGGAGATGCTTTACCCGCTGAGCCACGAGGGAAGCGTCACTACTAACCACTAAAACTCATTGGCTGTTAGTTCCAACCCCTGTGTTAATATATTAAATTAAAATATATATATATATATATATTAAGTGTATAAATTTAAACATCACAATAACTTGATCCTTTAGCGATTATGTTCTCCTATTGCAGATGAAATAATTAAGTGATAGTTACTTAGCTGCAAGTGACAAAATCAAACTGTGGGTCCAGGCGATATGTGATTACAAAGCCCCTGCCCTTCAACAGCATCTTCTACTTCCTCTCTAGATTCCTCTCTAGCACCCAGAGCTAGATGAGTCCAAAGCCATGCTCCTGACCATTTGTCTCAAGTATAGATTGCAGGGGGCAAGTCCAAAGCCATGCTCCTGACCATTTGTCTCAAGTATAGAATGCAGGGGGCAAGTCCATGAGACATGCAAGGGTTGCGAGCTGAGCCTGAAGCTGGTATGGATTCAGGAATCACAGAACACTTCCCAGCCAGGAACATTTCAGAGCAAAGAGGAAGTGAGCATAAAAGGTTAGGCTGAGGAAGCGACAGTCTCTGACCACCAGAAAAGGAAGGTGAAAGGATTACTGACAGAGAGCAGAGACTCACTGTGAATCCCAGGTCCCTGAGCTTGGGGAACCACCCACACTTCTGATGGCAGCAGTACCTGAGTGGAAGCATTGCTCCAGCCACACACAGGACAAGCTAGCATGGCCCCAACCTCTCAGACCAGGAGAGATACTGACAATAGACACCTGGGCCAGATCCCTGCTGGCCTCCCCCTGCCCTCTTCAGGTCACATCTCTCACTCACTCTTCATCCCAACACTGCTAGCCCTGAAACTGATGCTGTAAGGTAACCCTGCTAGGTCAGTTCACTCTTTAAGCTCTTAACTCTCTCATACCCTACTAACAATATGCCCATGATAGGGTGAAATCAGTGACCCATACCTTGTCTGGAATCCCCGATCCTTTCTGTCCACCTGCAAGCTTTCTGTGTATCCTCCGTGATCTAGTATCTCAAAGATCACATCCCCTGTGAAACATTCCTCTCTGCCAGAACCCCAGCACTTCATGCATCCCACTTGTAGGGCAGCAATCAAACTCTTTCACTATTTTGTAGGGATTCAATCACTTCTGGACTTAATTGTTGACAGCTAGGAATATGTCTTGTTTATCGTTGCATCCCCTATCGTGCCTAGTTCAGTACCTGGCTTAGAGTAGGAGCTCAGTAAATGTGGAAGGAAGGGGGGAATGAAAGGGGTGGAGGAGAAAGAAGGAGATTAGGAGGGAAGAGAAGTAAGAAGGGAGGAGGGAGGAAAGAGCAGAAGAAAAGAAAGAGAGGAGGAAGAAGGAAGAGAAGGAGGGAAGGACAAGGGAAAAGAAAAGAGGCTTTGGCATTTATTATGCCATACCTCTGACCTTTCTTATGCTCAGCACATAAACTTCAGTTCCCAATATGGAGCCATGTGGAATCTGATCTTGACTTTTGTTCTTGTCTCTAGATTTAGAGGAAATCGAGAGAAAGCACATCTCTCAGAACTTCTTACCCACCAGGGAGAAAAGGAAGTCACTAGAGGTAAAAGAGAGCCAGCTGGGGTAGGAAAAGGACATGGAATTTTAAGTTTCAAGATTTACGTCCCAGTCCCAGCCATTTTTACTTTGGATCTGTCCCTGCCCTTCAGCTTCCCTCTTTATAAAAGGGCAATAGTGTCATCTCCTTCCAGGGAGTGTGGTGAGGATATAAATAAAAATGCAAAGCATGTGAAAGTGTGCTGCGGATGGGAACACACCATGTAGATGCTGTTTCTTATTCCAATGAGTGTCTCCACCAGGTCAGACTCCCTCGGAGGCAGAGCGACGTGAGTCACTGCCCTCAAGGGAATCTGGCTCAAGGGTAACCACCTGCCTTCCTCGCAGGCCATGTCCTCAAGCCTCCCACGGCAGCCTCAAATGAGGAAGCCAACTCAGGATGCGTTTTGTGTAGCTCTTAGAACTCACCTCAGCTGACCAAGAAGGAGAAAGAAGGAAGGAGGAGACGCAGAAGCCACAAAAGCCTCCTGGGTGCGAGCCACTCTAGAATAGCTCTTCCCAAGCTCTGCAGAGGCCTCGCCACTGAGGAAAATGCCGGAAAAATGCCGGCTAATTTCAGAGGCTCCACGTTGGTGGGCCAACAGCCCAGGGAGAATGAGCAATTATGATTTCCATCTAAGCAACATATGCTGTTTGCTGGCCNCTCTTCCCAAGCTCTGCAGAGGCCTCGCCACTGAGGAAAATGCCGGAAAAATGCCGGCTAATTTCAGAGGCTCCACGTTGGTGGGCCAACAGCCCAGGGAGAATGAGCAATTATGATTTCCATCTAAGCAACATATGCTGTTTGCTGGCCTCTTTCGAACAGCTGTAGGTTAGTTGCTGTTAAGATTAGTCTCCTTCTCTGCTCCATATTTCAGAATTCAAATTAAACTAAAATAACAGCACCTGCTGAACAAAAACCCCATTGGAAATGTGTCCTCGTACACAATTACTGCAGGGAGGCTGGTCACCATTGTTACCCGCCTATTCTTCCTGAATGGGAACGGCAGCGAAGTTTCCCAGGCAGCTGCAGCAATTCAATTGTATAACTGGAGCTGGCCCCACGCCAACCCTCAAGAACTCAAGTGGCACCAAAAGATACTATATTGATTTGCAATCGAACATAATAGGCCATCAGCTTAATTATTACTGAAGTGACAAGGTTCTGGGTATTTCATATTTATATTTCAGGGCCTGTGAAGGATGAATGTAAATCTTTTAAATGCACAGATTTGCATATCTTCAGAAGGGTTGAGTGCTCTTATTACATTCATAGCCTTTGAAAGACCAAAAGGACTGGCTATTGAACTCAGGTTGCCAGATCCCATCGGCATTTGCTTGGATGAAGAGACAAAAGGCATAAAATGGAAACTGCTTTTAGTCCAAAAAAAAAGAAAAAACCAAAAAAGTGAAGCCCACTACTCAACTGCATCAAACTCAGACCTCTACTGGGCCTTTGAAAGCAGATTAGTTACGGGTCTCATTGGGACAGAGGCATTTGGTCACTGAGAAATAAAACCAATGACTTCTTGGATCCATGAGGCCCCCTTCTGTTCTCTCCTTCCAGCCTGTTCTGGGCTTTTGCACATCAGTAGAACCTTCAGCGCTGCTGAGATGTGGGAAAGGAAAGATAGGATGAAATAGAAGTTGACACACCAAATAGCTACTACATATGTATCTGCACCACCCTGAGATCAAAGTTGAAGAGAAATGGTCTCATCTAATCCCACGATCATCATCAACTCTCCTTCCCATAACTTCTATTAGGACTTCTCACCCTAGCAAAATTTTAGACCCATTCCAAATTCCCCCTTACCCCTCACTCTTTAGATCCAATAAATTGTCAAATTTTATAGATTCCTTCTCTTGAGTCCCCCCTTAATCTTTGCTCTCTGTCCCCTCTCAGCCAGATCTCAAGAAAGAGCCTGGACTCATGAGATCTTCCTATTACATATTCCTGCTTCCCTCTTACTGGATCTCAGTCTACTCTCTATCCTGCCTTCAGAGGACATTTCTGAAAAGGCTGGGAACTCATGGTTCTCCTGCCTAAAACCCTTCACTGACACCCACAGGGCAAAATTCAACTCTCTTCATAGACAGGCTTCAGTCCTCACACCAGCCAACTATCCCCTAGTTAGATACTCTCAGTCTTTACATGTGGCATTTCAATTCTCTTTGCCTGAATGCCACCTTCTCCTTGTCAATGAAGAGGTAAGAATCACCTTCCAAGATTCACATGATATCACTACACCCTACCTTACCTGAGCCTCCTTGTCAGCAAGCACATTTCACTTTGATCATCTGTGTGTTATAAAGCTGACTTTACTAAAACCGTGCTTCATGCTTTACATGTCTTCTGCCTCTACTCAGGGGGCCTCACAGTCAGAAAATGTGCCTTTAATTCTTTTTATCCCTAGGACCTAGGCGAAGACTTGTAATGCAGGAAGTGTTCAGCAACCATTGGTTGATTCTTTATCCCCAAGGAACATCAGACATGTACTGAACATCTACTGTATGTGAGATTTGCTCCATGCATGAAACAAATGGCCTTTGCCATATGGGAATCCAAGGCCTAGCACCAAGACACTGCTATCAGCATAGCTGCCTATGAAAGACCAAATGAACAATTGAAGCATCAAATGTTCTCAGAAGATAGATCAGCAGATTTGTGGCCAAGTATGTTTTTGAGAAAACAGAAATTCCGAAATTCTGAAATCCTATTATTGAAGAAGCAGGGCTATTTGAATTATCTCTTTTNAAATGAACAATTGAAGCATCAAATGTTCTCAGAAGATAGATCAGCAGATTTGTGGCCAAGTATGTTTTTGAGAAAACAGAAATTCCGAAATTCTGAAATCCTATTATTGAAGAAGCAGGGCTATTTGAATTATCTCTTTTGATCTCTATATTTTATAGATAAGCAAATTGAGAACCAAGCAAGTAAGATTTATATAAGAGTAGCAGGAATTCTGACTCCTAAATCCAGATTCCTTCCCACTATGTGTTATGAGATGTAGGGCTTGATTTGACATAGAATTGGGAGAATATTCCACAGGTTGGCTCTAACCATCCCTACCACCGTCAGCAACACTAATATCACCACCGCTTTCATCAGCCCAATCCCCAGCACCACTCTTTTGACCACCATTGTCTGTACTCCCCTGACAGTGCTCCAGCCCCACTCCTTCCTTCATCCTCAGCACCGTGACTTGCACCAGAAAGATCTCTGGGTTGAGGAAAAAGTGGAAAGAGGTGTTTTATTCTTGTTCCCATCATCTTTACCACTTTTGTTCCTGCCTCTGTTCTACTCCATATTTTGGACCATCTGCACATTTCCTGTCTTTTCACATCCTGGGCTCTGGCACTGTCAAAGGGCCATTGTGATAACCTTCCTACTCTAGGAAGCATTTTTTTTTTAATTCACCTGAACTAAGAAGTTCTCTTTTATTCCAAAGGAGCTAGATCAAAGAGGATCCAGGAAAGAAAAAAGAAAGAGGAGAGGGCATTGTAAAATTTGGGAAACCAGAATTCTCTCTACAAAGGTAATGGGGCAATAGGAGTTAAGATCTATTAATCTTTGAAGGTTCTGGGACTCTGGAAGGCCAACTTTACTCAGGTCAGGAAATACTGAGAAGTTCTGCAGGAGAAAGTGGGATCCCTCTCTCTGACTCTTGAGTTCCCCATTGCTCTTTCCAACTTCTGCCTTTTGGGGGGACCACACATACCTATAGGATATGCCTGGTGACTTAGTGGTAAAAAGTCCACCCACCAATGCATGAGATGTGGTTTGGTCACTGGGCCAGGAATATCTCTGACTCTTGAGTTCCCCATTGCTCTTTCCAACTTCTGCCTTTTGGGGGGACCACACATACCTATAGGATATGCCTGGTGACTTAGTGGTAAAAAGTCCACCCACCAATGCATGAGATGTGGTTTGGTCACTGGGCCAGGAATATCCCCTGGAGAAGGAAATGGCAACCCACTCCAGTATTCTTGCCTGGGAAATCCTATGGATAGAGGAGCCTGGTGGGGTCAAGTCCATGAGGTCACAAAAGAGTTAGACAGGACTTAGTGACTAAACAACACTTAGACCTGCTTCTTTGGCTTCTTCATTGGCACCACCCAGGAGAGAAGTCTGTGGCTGGCAAAGGCTCGGTCCCTAGAGTCCTCAGCAGCAGCATCCCCGTGACAGCCACTCCTGCCAGGCTGGGCACAAAGGCAGGCATTATCCTGCGAGGAGCAGAGGAGGCGTGGAGGACACCTGCTCAGGCAGTTCTGTGATAAAAGGAAGCGAGGCTGAAAATTGGACAATTGTTACTAAGTAGCTGAGGACCCAGCTGAGTGGGACTTTCGTTAATAAGGATGATAGAAGCCAGCTTTAAAGGCAGATGGAGATTTTCCTGAAACTAGGGTTTCACTAGGAAGAGCAGGAGAGGAAGGTTGACCCAGGAAAGGACGTCGCTTGTATTCTCATGAAGAGGAAGGCACAGTGAGGGTCTTTCTTAGAGGTAGTGGAAGCATTTCACATGGGGCAGTATTGCTAAAGGCATAGTCTCCGTGGGCAACTTAGGGAGGCTGTGATCTCCGAGACTGAGAGTGGGCTCCCTGACGATTAGCTACCAACGACCAGACTCTCTTCCTTTTCTCTGCTTCCTAGGCCGGTAGACTGTGGAAATATAGAAAAGCACATAAAGTCTTGATGACAGCAAAACATTTGACAAAGTTTCTTTTTTTTCTGGGATTCCCAGGTGGCTCAGTGGCAAAGAATCCGCCTGCCAATGCAGGAGACACAGGTTCAATCCCTGGGTGGGGAAGATCCCCTGGAGGAGGAAATGGCAACCACTCCAATATTCTTGCTTGGAGAATCTCCATGGACAGAGGAGCCTGGCAGGCTACAGTCCAAGGGGTCGCAAGGAGTTGGACACAACTGAGTATGCACATACCTTTTTTTTTTTATCTTCTTGGAAGAGACTGATGTTAGGCTAACAAGTGGGATTTAGTGCTAGTTAGTACCTACAATTTAGGAGAAGGCAATGGCACCCCACTCCAGTACTCTTGCCTGGAAATCCCATGGACAGAGGAGCCTGGTGGGCTGTAGTCCATAGGGTCATTAAGAGTCGGACACAACTGAGCAACTTCACTTTCACTTTTCACTTTCATGCCATTGGAGAAGGAAATGGCAACCCACTCCAGTGTTCTTGCCTGGAGAATCCCAGGGACGAGGGAGCCTGGTGGGCTGCTGTCTATGGGGTCACACAGAGTCAGACATGACTGAAGCGATGCAGCAGCACCAGCAGCAGAAGCAGCAGCAGTACCTACAATTTATTGAGTGTCAAGTACCCTGGTGGCTCAGATGGTAAAGACTCTGCCTATAGTGTGGGAGTCCCAGATTCAATCCTTGGGGCTGGAAGATCCCTGAAGAAGGAAATGGCTACCCACTCCAGTTTTCTTGCCTGGAGAATTCCATGGACAGAGGAGCCTGGGTAGCGGGGTGGTTATAGTCCATGGGGTCACAAGAGTTGGACACAACCGAGCAACTAACACTTTCACCTTCCAGTACCATACTGAGTTTTCCATCCATGGCACCACTGAGTCATCTCACTACCTCTTTACAAATGAGGGAAGTGAGGCTCAGAGAGGGTTGGTAAACTCAGGGCAGTCCAGGTGGTTCTGGACCACACTACTCTGTAATGTTGTCTACAGTCTAGAATGGTAGACACACAGTGCCAGCTGTTCTCCTTACGCCTGTAGACACACCAAAAACACACTTGTCACAATCATATACTGCTCTGACTCATACTCCCATGAGTGTGCACATGTGTGCATATACATTATGGGGCTTCCACATTATAACCTTGCAGTCCTGCATATTTTTACCTCCTGTCTCTGTCTAATGGACAGAGCTCCTCTCACCTCACTGCTAACGTCAGGAAAGTTGTCTCACATCTCAGAAAAAGGCATTGATCATCTGGGATAATATTCTAAAATCCAGTAGGCTGTGATGGATGAGGGTGAGGAAGCTGGGGCAGTGAGGCAAGGCCCTGCCACCACCAGCTTTGCAGACCAGAGAACACTCAAGGCCAATCTCTGTCCAGACTGCTGTCCGGGGGTCAAGGGGAAATGAGACAGAAAGACCCTGAGGGATCCATGGGTCAGGTGTGCATTCAGATTAACAGTGTGACCAATGAGAAGCAGTCCTCGCATATCTCCAAACCCCAGTGCCTCTATTATTAAGAAGGGGATAGACATGCTCATTAAGCTTCCCTGGTAGCTCAGCTGGTAAAGAATCCGCCTGCAATTCAGGAGACCCCAGTTTGATTCTTGGGTTGGCAATCAACCCAGAAGGAGAATCCTCCCTGGAGAAGGGCATGGCAACCCAGTCCAGTATTCTTCCCTGGAGAATCCCCATGGACAGAGGAGTCTGGNTAAAGTCTTGATGACAGCAAAACATTTGACAAAGTTTCTTTTTTTTCTGGGATTCCCAGGTGGCTCAGTGGCAAAGAATCTGCCTGCCAATGCAGGAGACACAGGTTCAATCCCTGGGTGGGGAAGATCCCCTGGAGGAGGAAATGGCAACCACTCCAATATTCTTGCTTGGAGAATCTCCATGGACAGAGGAGCCTGGCAGGCTACAGTCCAAGGGGTCGCAAGGAGTTGGACACAACTGAGTATGCACATACCTTTTTTTTTTTATCTTCTTGGAAGAGACTGATGTTAGGCTAACAAGTGGGATTTAGTGCTAGTTAGTACCTACAATTTAGGAGAAGGCAATGGCACCCCACTCCAGTACTCTTGCCTGGAAATCCCATGGACAGAGGAGCCTGGTGGGCTGTAGTCCATAGGGTCATTAAGAGTCGGACACAACTGAGCAACTTCACTTTCACTTTTCACTTTCATGCCATTGGAGAAGGAAATGGCAACCCACTCCAGTGTTCTTGCCTGGAGAATCCCAGGGACGAGGGAGCCTGGTGGGCTGCTGTCTATGGGGTCACACAGAGTCAGACACGACTGAAGCGACGCAGCAGCACCAGCAGCAGAAGCAGCAGCAGTACCTACAATTTATTGAGTGTCAAGTACCCTGGTGGCTCAGATGGTAAAGACTCTGCCTATAGTGTGGGAGTCCCAGATTCAATCCTTGGGGCTGGAAGATCCCTGAAGAAGGAAATGGCTACCCACTCCAGTTTTCTTGCCTGGAGAATTCCATGGACAGAGGAGCCTGGGTAGCGGGGTGGTTATAGTCCATGGGGTCACAAGAGTTGGACACAACCGAGCAACTAACACTTTCACCTTCCAGTACCATACTGAGTTTTCCATCCATGGCACCACTGAGTCATCTCACTACCTCTTTACAAATGAGGGAAGTGAGGCTCAGAGAGGGTTGGTAAACTCAGGGCAGTCCAGGTGGTTCTGGACCACACTACTCTGTAATGTTGTCTACAGTTTAGAATGGTAGACACACAGTGCCAGCTGTTCTCCTTACGCCTGTAGACACACCAAAAACACACTTGTCACAATCATATACTGCTCTGACTCATACTCCCATGAGTGTGCACATGTGTGCATATACATTATGGGGCTTCCACATTATAACCTTGCAGTCCTGCATATTTTTACCTCCTGTCTCTGTCTAATGGACAGAGCTCCTCTCACCTCACTGCTAACGTCAGGAAAGTTGTCTCACATCTCAGAAAAAGGCATTGATCATCTGGGATAATATTCTAAAATCCAGTAGGCTGTGATGGATGAGGGTGAGGAAGCTGGGGCAGTGAGGCAAGGCCCTGCCACCACCAGCTCTGCAGACCAGAGAACACTCAAGGCCAATCTCTGTCCAGACTGCTGTCCGGGGGTCAAGGGGAAATGAGACAGAAAGACCCTGAGGGATCCATGGGTCAGGTGTGCATTCAGATTAACAGTGTGACCAATGAGAAGCAGTCCTCGCATATCTCCAAACCCCAGTGCCTCTATTATTAAGAAGGGGATAGACATGCTCATTAAGCTTCCCTGGTAGCTCAGCTGGTAAAGAATCCGCCTGCAATTCAGGAGACCCCAGTTTGATTCTTGGGTTGGCAATCAACCCAGAAGGAGAATCCTCCCTGGAGAAGGGCATGGCAACCCAGTCCAGTATTCTTCCCTGGAGAATCCCCATGGACAGAGGAGTCTGGTGGGCTACAGTCTGTGGGGTCGCAGAGTTGGACATGACTGAGTGATTAAACACAGCACAGCACAGACATGCCTTTCACATACCTCTAAGGATTGTACACAGGGTTGGTGCTGAGTGCCTGTGCCTGACTAACAGCTAGCCCAACCCATTCTGCCATATTCCCATGCTGCCACCTTCTGATGCCAAAGCCTTCTCCATGGCAAGATGCACCGCACACTGTCAACAGTCCCCAGGGAAAAGGAAGTGGCAGAGTCAGGGGGGTTGAGACCCTCAGCTGCTCCTGGAGAAGCAGGGCTGACAAGGCGAGGATTGTTTTTCTCCCCTGGTGTGAAGCATGTTGACTTGCTGTTGATAGATGGTGGGATGATACTAATTAAAATGCAGGCAGGTGTGAGGGTGCCTCTTGGAGCTGTACTCTCCCTGGGGGGAGGGGATGGCATCAAGACTCTTGTTTTGTACCCACAGCAGCAGGAGTGTCCTCTTACCCTCTCCTTCCCCTTCTGAGAGCAGGAACGGCTTGGAGGA
The DNA here is from genome assembly GCA_006410675.1 of Oreotragus oreotragus. NCBI lineage: Eukaryota > Metazoa > Chordata > Mammalia > Artiodactyla > Bovidae > Oreotragus > Oreotragus oreotragus. The sequence goes on along the minus strand of SJYX01011094.1, from coordinate 403,535 downwards.
AAGGTCTCGGTTTTTCTTTCACAGAGACACTGGGGTGGAAACCCAGGCACATCTTCCCATCCTGATGGGCAGGGGAGGAAAGGGATGTAGACTTTTACCATCTTTCATATATGTCACAAGGTCTGAAAAGGTTCTGCCTTTGAAGAAACTGCTCACAGGAGCACTTGCCTTCTCCACTCTCTGCCAGAAAAAAAAAAAAAAGTGGAAGGAGATAAGGGAGAAGATAAGGAGGCAAGCTGGAGACTCCAGACTTGTTGATCCCTGAGCTTAGAACTCAAACCACAGACTTGATATTCAGTTTTCTGGGGCTTTCTTAACTGATTTGTAGAAAGCGATGAATTAGGTTAGGAAATATCTTGCCATTCTTCAGTTCAGTCACTCAGTCGTGTCCCACTCTTTGTGACACCATGGACTGCAGCACGCCAGGCTTCCCTGTCCATGACCAACTCCCGGAGCCTACTCAAAAGCTTACTCATGTCTACCAAGTCGGTGATGCCACCATCTTTCCCTCCTTCCTTTTCTTCTTTCTATCCTTCTTTTTATTCTCAACTTTTCTCTTCCCCCAGCTCCAGGAATAATTTGACAATCTTCATTTGAGGGTTCTTAAATATGTGTAATCATTCCTCTACCATCTGATCTGTAAATAGCAAGTTTAATGAGGATTGTCAGGAAACATTCCCCAGGGATGAGAATGACTTATAATGAAAATTGAACCAAAGTCTTCTCTAGGCCTAAGAGCTAAAACTGCTAACACTGAGGATTATTTCGGAAGTGTTGAAGAAAAGATGAGGTGAAGCCCAAAAGAATCTCTGTAGATTCAGGAGACCTTTCCTGTGAGCCCCATCTCACCTAGAGACACATTTCTTGGTCCCGAGAGCTCAAATTCCTTCTCCCAGTCACACATCAGGATGTATCATATCCTTAGACTATAACTGAGAATATTATCCCAAACTACACTGCTGGAAAGAAACATTCAATGAAAATAAACAGAAAGAAATTTCCAAATATGGTTTTAACCTCAACTTTTTGCTGAGAGATGCTGTTGTCTCTTTTGTTCATTTCCACTTCCCAGGTCAGGTTTTATTACTGTATTTTTAAATAACTAATGGAAGAAAACTGAACAAAGCAGGGAAAAGTTCTAATTTTGGAGTTTGGGACTCCAGAACTGTGAGAAATCGGTTTCTGTTGTTTATAAGCTACTTAGTCAATAGTATTTTGTTACAGCAGTCCAACTGGACTAAGACATCATTTATAAAAGGATTCCAGAAAGTGAAACAAAGCAGATGGATGATCAAAGAAACAATAGATGACTTCCTCACACTAAGGACAAATTTAGACCTGTAGAACCAAATCTGTGATTGAACACCCTGGTAGAAATAATAAAAGGAGATATGCTCTAAAGTATAAAATAGTATTTTGTTACAGCAGTCCAACTGGACTAAGACATCATTTATAAAAGGATTCCAGAAAGTGAAACAAAGCAGATGGATGATCAAAGAAACAATAGATGACTTCCTCACACTAAGGACAAATTTAGACCTGTAGAACCAAATCTGTGATTGAACACCCTGGTAGAAATAATAAAAGGAGATATGCTCTAAAGTATATTCTGGCAAGATGTTTGAATTTCCAGCAGTAGAAAACAAAAATTAAAAAGCTCAAGATTTCTGATTTTTAAAAAAAATAGCAGATTGAACACTTGCCTTTAGTTTTATTTCCTCTTGAAATCTCACTAAAATGAGAGTCAAATAATGTTTAAAAACAAAAAGTTTAAAATGACATAGAAAAATAATGATAAAAATAATAGCAATGAAATCTGGGAAGCTAAGGTAGTAGATGGATGAGTGTAACTGATACTGCAGACAGGAAAGCTGGATCCTAACTGCTAGCAAGAAGAATATACCATAGAACACTGGAAAATCTCAAGAGTCAGTAGCTACTTATGGGATTTGGGTAGATGGTGTTAAGAAGAGACTAAAATAAGGACCGGCTAAATTCTGTTAAGAATTCAAATAGCATATACTCATACTATTTAAAGTTATAGAGTTCATTTCTTAAAACCAGCTTAAAAAGTTGAAAGTTGTGCCTCTGTTTAGCAGAAAGTGGGAGAAGGTTAGGGCTATATTATTTTGGGTTACAAGTCTTTATTTATATGACAAGCCTTGTGGAAGACACCAGAGAATAGTCCCTGTCCTCACGGCTACTAGAATTTACGGGTGAGGATGGCATAGAGGAATTGTTATGTAATGTTCATGTGCCTCACTATCATGGAGAAATAAAAATTCAATATACTTCAAGAAAAATACAGATAATCATTATTAGAGTAATAGAATGGATAGTTATATAATCAATAGAAAATTTTTTCTATTGATATATAGAAATAGAAATGAAGTTATCTAAATACTATTTATAGGTAATGTTCTAAAACTAGATTGATCTAGAAAGGTTCTCAGGAATAGAGATATACTAAGGAAACACACACACAAATAGTTCTATTAGAACTTAAATTAAAATTCATGTAACATAAAGATAAAAGAAAGTAGAATGTTACTTAATATTGATTAGACTATACAATCCAGAATTAAGTATTATTATCATTTTAAGCTACTAAATACCTTAGCATTGAAATATTTTAAAAGCTGTTAGAATTATGAAGAGAAGTTAATAAAATTGTAATGTGACTCAAAAAATCTCATTTTTTTATATTGTAAGTACTTAGCAAGTGAACAAAGTAAAAATTAAGTTGAATAAGTTGCTTAAACTAAATGGAGAAATATATGTACTACAAACAGAAGACTCATTATTTTCCTAAATTCATAACATTTTCACAAAAAATAGTTTTCTCCTAATCTACTAGTAAAGCCTCAACAAATTGTTCACGTCTGAAACTATACATTCTGTTTTCTAAAAATACAATGCAATAAAACTAGATATTAACAAATCTCACCAGAAACCATGAAAGGAAGAAGTGGGTGGAATATTTTAGAGTGTTGAAAGGAAGATCATCAATCTTGAATTTTATAGCCAGAAAAATGTATCCCTCAAAACAGATAGAAAAATGAAGACTTTCTTAGACCAACCAAAACTGAAGGAATTCGGTGTCAGAAGATCTGCCCTGAAAGAAATGTTAAAAGTTCTTCAAAGAGAAGAAAAATAATATAGACCATAAATTTGGATCTACATAAAGAAAGGAAGAATGCCAGAGAAAGAATAAATGAAGATTAAATTAAATACTTTATTTTTCTTATTCTAATTAATCTAAAAGGTAAAAATGTTTTTACAGTAATAATGTAATATTTTGGATGATAACAGAATAAGTACAAGTGAAATGTAAGACAGCAATGTCCTAGGAGACAGGAGGGAGGAATTGGGAATACTCCATTGAGTACTTACACTACATATGAAGCATTATGGGAAATCATTTTTTAAAAATTTAAAGAAATATAATTGATATACTAAAAGAAGATACAACTAAATTGTACAAAGTGCTCGATTAAAATAAGTGGAGGCATAAAAAGACAAAGGAAAAGAAACAAAGTATGAATAGACACAATTACAAACACAGTGGACATTAATCCAACTGTATCAATAATCACTTCAAGTATTAATAGTCTAAACACATGAATTCAAAGACAGAGAGTGTTAGAGTACATTTTTTAAAAAAACCCCAAAATATGACCCAACCTGTGTGAAACTCACTTTCACACAGTTGTGTCCAGTCTTCTCCAACTCTTTGTAACCCCATGGACTATAGCCCACCAGGCTCTTTTGTCCATGGAATTCTCCAGACAAGAACATTGGAGTGGGTTGCCATTTCCTTCTCCAGAGGGTTTAAAGTAAAGGAATAAAAGATATATATACTGTGTTAAAAACTGACCAAAACAAATCTAGAGTAATAGAGCTTACTATTTGTGTGTGTGGCAGGGGGTGTCAAATCTCTTACAATAAACGTGTTAAGTAGCTGCTTTTGTTTTCCGCATGTTACAGATTTGGAAAGCACATCTAGATGAAATAATTAGCTTCAGTAACAATCCCTAGTAAATAACAGAGCTGAGATTTGAACCTAGACAGTTTGGCTTCAGAGTTTACAATTTAGGCTACTTCAATATCAATCTCTTGTTCTCCCTCTTTCCCATTGTTAAAAGTTAAAAATAATTTAAGAAGAAATACAGTGGGAAGTGAATCCCCAGTAGTTAGAATGAAAGTTAGGGAAAATTTAATGGTCAGATGAGTCTGTTAAAGGCAATACTTAGTTTAAAAAGAAAGTGATGATTCTACAATTTATTAGGAGCTTAATTTTTTTTCCAAAATTCGAAGAGTTTCTATGTTAAGACATACATATCAAAATAATTATTAGATGTGTATAAGAGACAGATGCTTGACCCTCAAACAACAGTTATACATCTGTAGATATGGCCCTCCACATCTACAGTTCCTCTCCATCTATGGATTTAACCAATCATAGACTTGTAGTAAAAGTAGTATTGTAGTACTGTAGTATTTATTATTGAAAAATATCCATGTGTAAGTGGACACATACAATTCAAACATGTTTAGTTCAAGGGTCAATGAGAAGGAAAAATGAGAAGGAAAAAACAACAAAATTTGTGTAATATAGTAGGAGTAGTGCTTGAGGTGCTGTTTATAGAATTAAATCTGTATTAGAAAATAAGGAAGGCCTAAAATCAATATTCTAAGCTTCCACTATAGGAAACAAGAGAAAAAGAAAAAGCTTAAACAAGTAAAAGAAAGGAAACAATAAGAACTAGACTAGAGAGCAATGAAATTTAAAACAACCTAATAATAGAGAAATCAACAAACCAAAAGATCAATAAAACGGAAAGGTTTCTAGATATAAAGACCAATAAAAAAGAGAAGACACAATTATTAACATCAGAATGAAAGATAAATTATCACTATTGACATCATGGACATTTAAAGGGTAATAAAGAATACTGTTAATATGAACAACCCTATGCACAAATTTGACAACTTATATGAAATAGACTAACTCCTTGGAAACCACAAACTACTAAAACTCATACAAGGAGAAATCAATCACCTTAATAAGCCTACATCTAATAAAGAAATTGAATAAATAGTAAACTTCTAAAAGTAAACACATCAAACTTAGATTGTTTCACTGATGAATTTCTAACAACCATTTAAGGGGAAAAAAAAGATACCAATTTTCCATAATCTCCCTGAGAAAGTAGAAGAAATACTTTCTTAAATCATGAACCTGGAGCATCTTGCTGTACCAGAAAATAAGTAAATGCTATTATCAAAGCAAAACCAAAACCAAAAACCACACAATGATGTGGAAGCGTCAAAGGGACACAGAGGGCAACTGGAAGAGCTCCCAATAGCCAAAGCTGGAATAAGTGTGTGGTTATTGTTGTTCAGTCACTAAATTGTATCCAACTCTTTGTGACTCCATGGACTGCAGCACACCAGGCTTCTCTGTCCTTCAATACTTCCCAGAACTCGCTCAAACTCATGTCCACTGAGTTGGTGATGCCATCCAACCATCTCATTCTTTGTCACTCCCTTCTCCTCTTGCCTTCAATCTTTCCCTGCCTCAGGGTCTTTTCCAATGAGTTACCTCTTCACATCAGGTGGCCAAAGTATTGGACTTCTACTTCAGCATCAGTTCTTTCAGTGAATATTCAGGGTTGATGTCCTTTAGGATTGACTGGTTTGATCTCCTCGCAGTCCAAGGGACTCTCAGGAGTCTTCTCCAGCACAANAAACCTGTCTCTTATACACATCTAGATGTGTATAAGAGACAGGGGTTGATGTCCTTTAGGATTGACTGGTTTGATCTCCTCGCAGTCCAAGGGACTCTCAGGAGTCTTCTCCAGCACAACTGAAAAGCATCAATTATTCAGCGCTCAGCCTTCTTTATGATTCAAGTCTCACATCCCTACATGACTACTGGAAAAATAATAGCTTTGACTATACAGACCTTTGTCGGCAAAGTGATGTCTCTGTTTTTAATATGCTGTCTAAGTTTGTAATAGTTTTCCTTCCAAGGAGCAAGTGTCTGTTAATTTCATGGCTGCAATCACCATCTGCAGTGATTTTGGAGCCCAAGAAAAAATGTGGCACTGTTTCCACTTTTTTTCCCTTCTACTTGCCATGAAGTGATAGAACTGGATGCGATGATCTGCACTTTTTGAGTGCTGAGTTTTAAGCCAGCTTTTTCGTTCTCTTCTCTCACCCTTATCAAGAAGTTGTTTAGTTCCTCTTCACTTTCTTCCATTAAGGTGGTATCTTCTGAATATCTGAGGTTATTGATATTTCTCCTGGCAATCTTGATTCCAGCTTGTGATTTATTCAGCCCAGCATTTCACATGATGTACTCTGCATATAAGTTAAATAAGCAGGGTGACAATATACAACCTTGATGTACTACTTTCCCAATTTGGAACAAGTCAGTTGTTCCATTTCCAGTTCTTACTATTGCTTCTTGACCTGCTTCAAGGTTTCGCAGGAGGCAGATAAGGTTGTCTGGTATTCCCATCTCTTTAAGAATTTCCCACAGTTTGTTGTGATCCGCAAAGTCAAAAGCTTTAGTGTAGTCAATGAAGCAGAAGTAGATGCTTTTCTGAAATTCCCTTGCTTTCTCTATGGTCCAGGGAATGTTGGTAATTTGATCCCTGTTTCCTCTGCCTTTTCTAAACCCAGCTTGTACATCTGGAAGTTCTCCGTTCATGTACTACTGAAGTCTCGCTTGAAGGATTCTGAGCATTACCTTGCTAGCATGTGACATGAGCACAATTGTACAGTAGTTTGAACATTCCATGGCATTTCATATTGTTCATGGGGTTCTCAAGGCAAGAATACTGGAGTGGTTTGCCTTTCCCTCCTCTAGTGGACCATATTTTGTCAGAAATCTCCACTATGACCCATCTGTCTTGGGTGGCCTTGCATGGCATGATTCATAGCTACACTGAGTTATTCAAGCACCTTCACCACAAGGCTATGATCCAAGAAGTGGGGAATAATTAGAACAACAAAATAAATTCAATTATAGTCCAAAGTATAAAATGATCACACATGTATTCTTACTGATAGAAGAAATGATTGCATAAATAAATAAATAAATGGAGAATAGACAGATCTTTCTTGCAGAAGAATTCCAAATAATTTATCTCAAGGATTCGGACTGTAACTCCTCGTTCCTCAGGGACTTCCTCCAATGAGGACAGCATGGGATGGGAAACAGAGTACCTTTCCAGAAGAGGAGTCTGACAAATACTGCCTCAGCCAGTTGATTACAGTTAACAACGGTGGTAAGTCATGTTGATAGTGTATGTATCCTTGATATGATGTGATGAAAATTGTACTTTATCTCTGGGATCTTCCTCCCCTAAACCCATAAACCCCATCTAATCATAAGAGAAAACATCTGATTAATCCCAGTAGAGGGATATTCTACAAATTAAATGGCTACAATGTACCCCTCAAAACTGTCAAGGTCAGTAAAACCAAGAAAAATCTAAGATTCTGTCACAGCCGGAGGAGCCTAAAACAACAAAATGACTAAATGTAACGTGGTATTCTGAACGGAATTCTGGAACAGAAAAAGGGTATTAGGAAACAACTAAAGAAATCTGAATGAAGTACAGACTTCAGTTAATAATTATGTATCAATAGTGGTTCATTAGTAGTAATAAATGTATCATATATATATAAGGTGTTAATAAAAGGGGTGGGTGTGGGATAAATGGTAACTCTCTATACTTTTGTAACAATTTTTCTGTAAGCCTAAAACTGTTCTTAAAAATAAAGTTTATCAAGATAGAGTAGATAAATAATTGCAGTACAAACTGAGACTCTTGGAGCCATTAATTTCCAATGTGGAGTCTATTAAATTTTTAAAACCTCAGTATTTTTGATTTCTAAAATTATATATTCACACTGAAAATAGACTATTAGAAATATAATACTTTTCTCAAGAATACTGAAAGATATAGAACATTTCTTGATTCCTTTTATGAAGCTAGTCACAAAATTTAGTGAGAACAATTTTACAAAATAGTACATACACCAGAAATACAGAGCCACACAATCTTACAGAACAACTATACTCATGAATACAGATTTTAAAATCCTATAAAACATACACAAAATGAATGCACTGGTATTTAAAAATAATAAGCCATGGCTATTCAATATATATTTGATAAGTTAATGAATGATAGGTAAATTCTAGCTGAGAATTAAAAGATATTTAGAATAACAAAGTCAAGGTGCTCTTTCGCTCAGCTGGGTCCAACTCTGTGCGACCCTATGGACTGTAGCCTGCCAGGCTCCTCTGTCCACAGAATTTTCCAGGCAAGAATACTGGACTAGGTTGCCATTTCCTACTCCAGGGGATCTTCCCAACCCAGGGACCACACCTGCACCTCTTGCATTGGCAGGTGGATTCTTTACCACTAGTGCACCTGGGAAGCCCCACGTCAGTCAATATTGACTCGTCTTAATGTCAATGATACAAAGCCATATAATCATATCAGCAGTCATTTGAAAAGACATATTCAACAGCCATTTCTGCTTTTAAATTTTTTGCCATAGTAGGAAAAGTTAATTTCATTTACATGCAAAGAAAAATACTATCTGAAATCAAGAGGTGGCATATAGCAGGATGACTAAGTCGAAAGACACAGGGTTATTACTATCAAAGATGTGACATCTATATGTACTATGACCTCTGACTGATACTATGACTAAGTATCATTCTGCAACTGAATTATTCAATCAGAAAATATAGGAAAATACAAAGGTCTACTGACACCCTCTTTATACAAATAATTTTTTAATATGAAACAAAAATACATCCATTTTCACTTTAGGAATGGGTTAGCAACTGGGCACTACTGGAAAGGTAAATTTCACACCTTGTTTGCCTCAGAAAGAAACATTAATAGTTTGGAACAGTTTTTTCATTCTCTGACAATTCAAATAAATGGTCTAGATTTCATATTATTTGCTAATATCATATTTTCTGTATATAGTATAATATTCCAGAGAAGGCAATGGCACCCCACTCCAGTACTCTTGCCTGGAAACTCCCATGGACGGAGGGGCCTGGTGGGCTGCAGTCCATGGGGTCGCTGAGTCAGACACGACTGAGCGACTTCACTTTCACTTTTCACTTTCACGCATTGGAGAAGGAAATGGCAACCCACTCCAGCGTTCTTGCCTGGAGAATCCCAGGGATGGCGGAGCCAATGGGCTGCCGTCTGTGGGGTCGCACAGAGTCGGACACGACTGAAGCGACTTAGCAGCAGCAGCAGTATAATATTCAGCAGACAAATATATTGAGTTGGTTAATAATGTAAAAAATGACCTCTTCTGTTTCAAGCTATCTGAGGAGTTAATCTAAATGGCTTAGCTGGATATTAAATATCAAGGGATACAGAGGTTAGGGATGAGGATGAGGAAATGATATGGGTTACAGTATGATTTCAACTTTCAGATTGGATGGAACATAAATTTTTCAAAATTGTCTCATGTATTTACTATTATAAAACTTAAAAAAAAAAAAAAAAGCTTTGAAAATAATAAGGAGAAGTTTGGAGACCGAGGGAGAGAGAGACAGTGAGAAATGTGGCTATTGCACAAGTGAAAACCTCAGAAAAAGTGGAGTAAATTTAAACATATTTCGGAATGTTTCACATACTTTGTTTCCCCATGAAACTTCAGTGACATAAATAGTAATTATCCTTGATTCTGGACTTGAATTTGTCTTTAGTCCTGATATGAAGACATGCGGAGATTGCTGTTGATGGAGAGCAAGTAGTAAATGAGTGCAAGATTTGGGAACTAAACAAAATAAAATACAAACATCAGTTCAGTTCAGTTCAGTTGCTCAGTCGTGTCCGACTCTTTGCGACCCCATGAATCGCAGCACGCCAGGCCTCCCTGTCCATCACCAGCTCCTGGAGTTCACTCAGACTCACGTCCATCGAGTCAGTGATGCC
>SJYX01011094.1:364225-390221 GCA_006410675.1 Oreotragus oreotragus | reverse complement strand
GTTCATCAGGCACTCTATCTATCAGATCTAGGCCCTTAAATCTATTTCTCACTTCCACTGTATAATCATAAGGGATTTGATTTAGGTCATACCTGAATGGTCTAGCGGTTTTCCCTACTTTCTTCAATTTAAGTCTGAATTTGGTAATAAGGAGTTCATGATCTGAGCCACAGTCAGCTCCTGGTCTTGTTTTTGTTGACTGTATAGAGCTTCTCCATCTTTGGCTGCAGAGAATATAATCAATCTGACTTCGGTGTTGACTACCTGGTGATGTCCATGTGTAGAGTCTTCTCTTGTGTTTTTGGAAGAGGGTGTTTGCTATGACCAGTGCATTATCTTGACAAACTCTATTAGTCTTTGCCCTGCTTCATTCTGCATTCCAAGGCCAAATACAAACATAGTAAATGTTTATTTAGAGCTTACTATTTGTGTGTGTGGCAGGGGGTGTCAAATCTCTTACAATAAACGTGTTAAGTAGCTGCTTTTGTTTTCCGCATGTTACAGATTTGGAAAGCACATCTAGATGAAATAATTAGCTTCAGTAACAATCCCTAGTAAATAACAGAGCTGAGATTTGAACCTAGACAGTTTGGCTTCAGAGTTTACAATTTAGGCTACTTCAATATCAATCTCTTGTTCTCCCTCTTTCCCATTGTTAAAAGTTAAAAATAATTTAAGAAGAAATACAGTGGGAAGTGAATCCCCAGTAGTTAGAATGAAAGTTAGGGAAAATTTAATGGTCAGATGAGTCTGTTAAAGGCAATACTTAGTTTAAAAAGAAAGTGATGATTCTACAATTTATTAGGAGCTTAATTTTTTTTCCAAAATTCGAAGAGTTTCTATGTTAAGACATACATATCAAAATAATTATTTAACCAATATAAATACCATAAATATTATGAAAGAGGAGGCAACATTAATTATATTTATTCAGAATTAAGATTGTCTACCTAGAAAAAATGGGAATCATTTGATAAACAGAATAAAAGCATTTCATAGTTTCCAGTTACCAAATTAACACAAAAATCAACAGCTTCTTTACACTGTAGAATTAGCTATTTAGAAATATATTTAAAAATCAGATTAACAATAGCAACAAAAAATGTTAAATAACTAATCTTAATAAGAAATATGACAGATATACCATAGAAATATTACAAGCTTAACTTACAGACATAAAAGATGTTAATACATTGAGACATTTCATGTTTTTAGATGAGAAGCTTCAATATTTTAAAGATGTCACTTCTCCCCAAATTAATGTATAAATTTAATGCAATTCCAATTAAAATTTGATGAGATTTTTGTTTGGAACTTGACCAAATGATTCTAAAGTTCATTTAGAAGAATAATTGTGTTAGAATGGTCATGAAAAGACCAAGAAAAATGAGTAATGAGATTGACTTGCCCTATNAGATGAGAAGCTTCAATATTTTAAAGATGTCACTTTTCCCCAAATTAATGTATAAATTTAATGCAATTCCAATTAAAATTTGATGAGATTTTTGTTTGGAACTTGACCAAATGATTCTAAAGTTCATTTAGAAGAATAATTGTGTTAGAATGGTCATGAAAAGACCAAGAAAAATGAGTAATGAGATTGACTTGCCCTATTAGAAATTAAATTATCACTGTGATATGGTACCAAAGTAGTCAGACAGATCCATAAAACTAAAAAGAAAATTCAGAAGTTAAGTATGTATAATAATTTGGCATATATTAATGATATCAGGTTGAAAATATTAGGGAAAGAATCAACTATTTATTAAATGGATTATTCAATAAAATATGATCAGGGGCAAGTATATACCATTTTTTAAAAACATTTGAATTTATACCTTAATTCATACAAGAATAAATTTCAATGTTTCAAAGTTTTTATTGGAAAAGAGAAACCATTAGAACGCTAGGATATATAAATAAGTATTTATGTAATCTTATGGTGGTAAAACACTTAAAATGTTTTAAGTGCAGACTCAATGGCTGAAAGGAAAAGATTAATAGTGTTTTTGACTACATAAAATTCCACAACTTTTGAATTTCTAACATAAACCCTGATCTAATTGTTCACCTAAATACCAGAAACAACATTAAAAGACAAACTCTGAAAACTATTTGCAAGAGATATTACAAAGAAAGGTTTAGCTTCCTTAATCTTTCCAGGGCCCATGCAAATCTTCAAGAAAAAGAGGATATTCCAAAAGCAAGTGGCCCAAGAACAGGTCAGGCAATTCATAGAATAGATACCCACATTTTTAGCACTGAAAAATGCTGACCCTGACTAGCTATTAAGGAAACACAAATTAAAACATGAGAGATGCCATTTCTTGCCATTATTAATAAATTCAAAATGATTAAAAATATTGGTATTTTTCAATATTGGCTAGGGCATATGTAAACAGGCATTTTCATATGCTTTGGTATAAATTCAGATTGATAAAACAAGAACTTTCTAGAGAATGGTTGGACAACATATTATCAAAATTGAAAATGGGAATTTCCATTTATGCAGCAAGGCAATTTCTAGAATTTAACCTTGGGGAAATAAAAGGACAACTGTCTGAAGATACAGGTCCAAAGAGGTTCATTTCAGCATTAGTACAATAGGAAAAATTAGAAAACCATATTATCATTCAAAATACAGTAGTCATTAAGTATATTAGGATATAATACATAGCAGAATACCATGTAGTAGTTTTAAAAGATGATGAGAGATCTATATTCACTCTATAATATCATGCTCCCAAAAGTGGAAGTGAGAAAACTGCATTAAAAGCAGTTTATATAGTATATCATTCCCTTATATATGTATGTGTATGTATAGGGATAAATGTTAATTATTTCTGAGGATATCTTTCTCTTCTTTTATGCCTGTGTATGTGTAAGAAAACCCAGCTCTTTCACTAAAACTCTGTCGAACACCATGCTACAAGCAGCCTTAGGCGAGTTATCTCCTATGTTCCTCAGTCTACTCATCAGTAAAATAGCTTTGCCTTGTAGGGTTGTTCTGGGGATCAAATGAATTACATATAAATCACTAAGAATGGTGCCTGACACATAGCAACCATACTCAACAATTCACCACTATCATTACTACAATAATCATTATCATTTTTTATGATGACTACCCTTCATGAAATTACAAGAGAAAAGAAAGGGAAACAGCATTCTTGACATCAAGACAAAATGCTGAGCATCTTAGGCATCTTCCCATCCATGCCATATTGATAGTGCACTCTTCAGGATGCAGAAGAACCCTGCAGATGCTGGGAGAGGGATGAAGAGCCAGGGTGATACCCAGTGAAAGCGGATTTAATTGTGAGTCTTGCTTAAGATGGGCTTCCCTCAAGGCAGTGGTAAAGAGTCCACCTGCAATGCAGAAGACGCACATTTGATTCCTGGGTTAGGAAGATCTCCCGCAGGAGGAAATGGCAACCCACTCCAGTATTCTTGCCTGGAGAAGCCCATGGATCGAGGAGCCTGGCGGGCTACAGTCCATGGGGTCGCAAAGAGCTGGACGTGAATAAAATGACTGAGTACTGATGCTTGCATTATACACCACCAGGAACTCTTGGAATAACCATCTGAGATGCAGGGTTGCTGGAAGCATGGAGCCACAGGCTGGGGCAAGATCCAGTGCAATTTCTATGATATTGTATTCTTGCCATGTCTCCATTGCAGCCTATAGGCTGTATATGATCCTAGCATTCACATACAGCCAGATGACATAGAGTTTGAAAAACCTGTTTATTCAGGTAAATTAACAGCAAATAAATATCATGTATGCATAAGTTTTCTATTTAGGGAATTATACTGTCTTTAATATATGCTTGCGTGCATGCGTGCTAAGTCACTTCAGTCATGTCTAAGTTTTTGTGACCCTATGGACCATAGCCCGCCAGGCTCCTTTGTCCTTGGGATTCTCCAGGCAAGAATACTGGAGTGGGTTGCCATTTCCTCTGCCAGGGGATCTTCCTNCGTGCATGCGTGCTAAGTCACTTCAGTCATGTCTAAGTTTTTGTGACCCTATGGACCATAGCCCGCCAGGCTCCTTTGTCCTTGGGATTCTCCAGGCAAGAATACTGGAGTGGGTTGCCATTTCCTCTGCCAGGGGATCTTCCTGACCCAGGGATCAAACCCATATCTCTTACGTCTCCAGTATTGGCAGGCGGGTTCTTTACCACTGGTGCCACATAAGAAGCTCTCTATTTAGGGAATTATACTGTTTTAAATACATGCTTAATACCTCTCAACTAATCCTGCTTTAAAAATAAAAAAAAAGAAGACGAGTTCATGGCTTCCTGACCAGGGATAGAAGAACCCTTACCTACTATGTTGGAAAGGGAAGTCTGAACCACTGGACAGCCAGAGGAATCTCTAATCCTGCTCTTTTCAAGTCTGAATAAAGATTCACTACAGAATACTGCTATGGACAGTCTTTCTCCTGAGGGGTTTCAAACTACCCAGAATTGGCACAGTTGATCCCATTTCATAACAGTCTGTTTTTGTTTTAGGCAATTACTCCTAACCATGCCTACAGTGAGCCCCTGACAAGGAAGCAGATCCTTCTTCTGAGCCTATTTTTCCCTTAGAGAAAGGAAGTGACTGACTTTCAGGACACCCACCAGCAGCAGCAGACACAGCAGGATCTTTTCACCATGGAGAAATGTTGATTTCATATTTGCCTGTATGTGTGAGATGAATGCTGGGCATGATTTACTTACTCCAGAAAGTGTTGCCTGTAACATGAAGGCATAGGACAGTTTAAAAGGAAGAATAATCACAGCACACAGCTATTCATCTTCGGCTGCCTCTGGGAACTGTGAGCTGATTAACTCTTGCAGTTACTGGCTGCTAGATGCTGTCAGCTCCCATCTCTATGTGTCTCTGTCATCCCTAGGATCCTTCACTTTCTGCCCTCAACACCTGGACCCCTTTTGGCAAAGTAGGGTATTAGGTCACTGTTTTCTGAATTAATACTGACGAGGTTTGGCACTGCTCACCCTCACCAAACTGTTGCTACATGCCATCAGATTTGGAAATCTGTATATTCAGGGCTGATTGCTGGTTAGCTGTCTTGCCTAGGACATACCTTCCTTTTCCTCTTCTAGGCTGGCTTGTCCATCCCCAGATTAGACCTTTTCTCTTTCTCCTTAGTCCTGACTGATTCCCTTTTCTAATACCAGTCTTCCTATAGGCCGAGACCACTGAAATCCCTAACCCAGAGTGGGGGCCCCCTTTCTTTCCTGGTCCATTCAAGATCCCAAGCCTATTGCTGTTGGCTGGAATCTTGCTGCCAATGGAAAAAATTCCTTGGATAACTTTGCCTGTCTAGCGCTCCTCCATTGTTCCATTTGAAATCTTTGACGCTCTTATTGTTATCTGACCTGTCCTTTCAATACCAGTCAGTTTACAAGGCACCCAAATGTGCTTTTAGAACAGTGTGTTTTATTCATCCAGATGGCATTTTGGAGACTGTTCTATATACCAGTCACTGTTCTGGGAACTGAAACACAAGTCCCAGCCTTCACTGTAATAACATTTTAATAGAGAAGACAGATGTTAAGTAAGTATACAACTGTAAATAAGATCATTTCAGAGGGATAAGGTCAATGATGAGAATAAAACAGGGTAATAAAAAAGTGGGCAGGTAGATAAGCTTTAATAGAATGGTCAGGAATGTTCTTTGTAGAGGCACAATATTTGAGCAGAGACTTGAATGACAGGGAGTCAGTTATGAGAAGGTCTCAGGGAAGTGAATTTCAGGTAGAACAAACAATAGTGAAGGCTCTAAGCTGTAAGAGAAGAGAGCGCTTAGGAAACAGAAAGAAGGGCAGTGTGACTGCTGCCAAGTGAGTAAAGAGAGCAAATGGCAGGTAGGTTTGGAGAAGGCAGCAGGAAATTTCACCTAAGGCCTTGCTGGCCATGATAAGTAGCTCGAATTTTCTGTGAAGTACATGAGAAATCACTGGAGGGTTTTACATGGAGAAGTGGCTTATCTGATTCATCAGCTACATGCTGGTTTTCTCTGCCCTTTCAGTCTGGTGATTGTCATCATTTCCCCAGCCCGGGTGGCTCAGATGTAATGTCTCTGCCTGCAATGCAGGAGACCCAGATATGATCCCTGGGTCAGAAAGATCCCTTGGAGAAAGGAAATGGCTTCCCACTCCAGTATTCTTGACTGGAGAATTCTGTAGACAGAGGAGCCTGATGCAAAGAGTCAGACATGATTGAGTAACTAACACATCATCCAAACTATGATACCACCCATTTTCAAACATGGACCAAAGGAAATAGAGACATCACCCAGGAGGGCGGGTAATTAATCACACTCCTGTCTCCATGGCCCATCTATGTATGGGCCCACGGTCAATTAACTGGGGTTTGATTGGACCTCAGAAGAACTTCAGAGAGGAATGTGATCAAACAGCAGAGTCAAAATTGAAGACTGCTGGCTGAAATGTGGGCAAGAGGGTGACTGTGGAGGAAGGCTATGGATCTGTACAAATATGCAGAGGTCAAGCTGGAATAGCCCTGGAGGCTCTGCCTTGTGCTGGTTGCTGAGACAGGGCCAGAAAGAAGCTGCAGTGAACCCACTGCTTGGATGGGAACCCAGAGCCGATTCCCATCCTCTTCCTGGGACAGCACTTTCCCCAGAACCTCCCCCATCCTACAATCTATTAGGATTAGATGCCTGGGATGCTGCTTACATCCCTATCTCAGTTGTCAGCTCAAATGCACTTCTTGGCCTGAACTCAGCTGAAGTGTGTAAAAGTGAGTGTGAGGTGGGGCTCGGTGAAAGTTAGGTTTGAGCTGAATGGAAGGTTGGTTTTTTGATTAAGAATTTTCCATGTGATGACTAGGAGTTACAAAATTGCTCATAGCTGGACTCTGATGTGTCATTTCCCAGGACTTTAATCTTGCATCATTTCTGCTGTCCTAAGGCTTTGGAGACAACATATGAATAAATGGAAGAAGGTGAATACATTTTTCTTTTTTAAAATTAATTTTTATTGGAATATGATTACTTTACAATGTTGTGTCAGTTTCCACTGTATAGAAAAGTGAATCAGTTATATATATATATATAAATATATATCTCTCTCTTTTTAAATCTCCTTCCCACTTAGGTCACCAAAGATCACTGAGAGAAGTTCTCTGTGCTATACTAGGTTCTTTCTAGTTATTTATTTTATACATAGTATCGATGGTGTATATACGTGAATCCCAAACTCCCAATATGCCCCCCTCCACCTTCCTTCTCGGTGGTGGTTGAGTCACTAAGTCGTGTCTGACTCTTGTAACCCCATGGACTACAGCCCCCCAGGCTCCTCTGACCGTGGGGTTTTCCAGGCAAGAACACTGGAGTGGGTTGCCATGCCCTCCTCGAGGGGATCTTCCTGACCCAGGGACGGACCCAGCTCGCTTGCGTTGTGAGCAGATGCTTCCAACTGGGCCACCAGGGAAGCCCGCCTCCCCACCTGCGTAACCATAAATTTGTTCTTTACAACTGTGACTCTACTTCTGCTTTGCAAATGAGCTCACCTGTATCATTTTTCTGGATTCCACATTTCTCAAATATGTATGATGTTTCATGCTTTACCCCAGGGACTTCATATACATTATCTTAGTAATTCTTAATAATCCTATAACACCCACAAGGTAATAATCTTATGGATAATATAATCTCATTTTGTACCTAAAGAAACAAAGGCTCATAAATATTAATAAATCAGCACAAGAATAGGCAACTAGCCCCCAGTAGGTAATGAAAGAAAGTGAAAGTGAAAGTTAGTCCCTCAGTCGTGTCTGACGTTGTGATCCCATGGACTGTAGCCTGCCAGGCTCCTTTTTTCCATGGAATTCTTCAGGCAAGAGTACTGGAGTGGGTTGCCATTTCCTTTTCCAGGGGATCTTCCTGACCCAGGGATCAAACCCAGGTCATTTGTATCGTAGGTAGATTCTTCACCAGCTGAATAGGTGATGGGGTGAGGCAAAATTTGGGTGTGAAGGCAGGTGAAGCATATAGCTCATCTTGTTGATTCAGTTACTCTGGCTGATGGGGAACAGTAAGTGTTCTATGCAGCCCTCTCTGGCACTTTTTGTACTAGTATTTTAAACTCATTATGATTTTTTTCATATTTAATTTTCCACATGATTAAGCTTTTTCTTCCCAAATCAGTTGGAAATCTCTTTGAACACAGTGACCTCTTCTTTATTTTTTAAACTTAAATTTATTTAATTGGAGGCTAATTACTTTACAATATTGTATTCATACTTTACAATATTGTATTCGTTCTGCCACACATCAACATGAATCCATCACAGGCGTACACATATTCCCTATCCTGCCCGCTCCCACTTCCCTCCCCATACCATCCCTCCCGGTCATCCCAGTGCACCAGCCCCAAGGATCCTGTATCAAACCTGGACTGGCGATTCGTTTCTTATATGATATTAAACATGTTTCCATGCCATTCCCCTAAATCATCCCACCCTCTCCCTCTCCCACAGAGTCCAAAAGACTGTTCTACACATCTGTGTCTCTTTTGCTGTTTTGCATACAGGGTTATCATTACCATCTTTCTAAATTCCATATATATGCATTAGTATACTGTATTGGTGTTTTTATTCCTGGCTTACTTCCCTCTATATAATCGGCTCCAGTTTCATCCACCTCATTAGAACTGATTCAAATGTATTCTTTGTAATGGCTGAGTAATACTCCATTGTGTATATGTACCACAGCTTTCTCATCCATTCATCTGCTGATGGACATCTAGGTTGCTTCCATGTTCTGGCTATTGTGACCTCTTCTTTAAACCTCTTTCCATCTTCAGCTGTGCTTTGCCTTACGTGAGATTTCAGCAATTTCTTATTGATGGACTGCCAGTTCCAAACTGATCAGTCAGGTCAGTTTTGGTGGCATATCAGTTTTGGTGACATATCTGGGGCCCCAGGGAAGGACCCTGAGAAATCTAGGACACAGGAACCAATCCCCAGAGAGTACCAAATCTCCAGAGACATACGGCAGTGGAGATATGCTAAACACACACTGAACATCCAAGAGTTCCAATTACACTTCCTCAACACTGAGGAAAAGGAGAGAAAAACACAAGGGAAAGGGGAATTTATCTGTCTTTTCCTTCTGTGTTGCCATCTTAGTTTACTATTTTCTGGCTTTTTCCTGTGTTCGGTGTGTCCTTTCAAACCCCTCTGAAAGGGCTTTATGCCTTCCATTAGTCCTGCTCTTCTTGGTGCCAGGAAGTTCTCCAAAAATGTTCTTCTCTGTAATACTTATACAATAGTAGTTACACTGTTACCTAGATTGCATCTCACCATGAATTGAGAGATGTGCTTCATACGAATATACAACTATTAGAACATAAAGATTTTGTGGAAACCAAGTGTTAACATATCCAGATATGCTATGTAATTATTCACAAAAGAAAGGAAACAAGCCATGCTTTTTGGGTATAACAACAAAGTGATTTCAAATAGTACCAAAATTTCTATTTCTAAGGTCAATTAAAATATTTCCTCTTTGTTATTCTCATAGCTAGTTTGTTGACTTTACCATTGCTGGCTCTATATATGCTTAGAACTTTTTGTTTTTATTTACTTATATTTGCTGTACAGAAGATTTTTATAGTTACAAAGAAATTGTGAGATGCTCCACTTTTAGAAGGTTTAACGAATATTAGTCTAGATATTATATTGTTTTTTTTCCACATTCCAGGCAACTTTCGTATTAAAAATACCTTAAGTTTTGGTCTAAAAATTAAGTCACTCTTCTACGAGTGATGAAGGGTGGAGAGGAGCCAAGGACACAAAATAAATGACTCCTATGTTCTAGCTGTGATCTCATAGTTGGTAGAGTTGTGAACTCACAGATCACTCTCTCAGTTCAAACACAGGGAGGTCTGGGACCTCAGGCTACTGATAGATTAATCTAAACCAAAGAGATTCCTTTTCAAGAAAACTAAAGGCAAGAAAAGACAAAAAGATGTGGAATGGCCCACATTTGGAGTTGGCAGTCAACATGCATAGACTCATGGTTCCATTCACATTTTAACAAAGAAGTGGACTTATAGACAAGAACAAGGAACAGTTGCCCAAAGTTACTCTGCAAATTAGAGCTAACAGAAAGTGAACAAATTGGGGAAAACACACAGGGAATCCAGGGAAAGTTTTTAAACAGACGCATGCCTTGGAAAGACATTTGACTCACTTAAGAATTCTGTTTCTGCACCATCCCCCCATGGCTGGAGTCTCACGGCCTGCTCTGTCACACATGCAAAACCAATCTGCTCCCGTGACATGGAGCATGAAAGTTCATCTCCCAAAACTTTACACCCTATTGAAAGAATATAATAGTGTTAAAGAAAAGCTAATTCTGTGATCCTTTCGCATGGGGCTACAGATGGGATGCCATTTTCAAGGGACATTTTTTTTTTTTTTGCCCCGGTTCCCATCAAATAGCTCCTGAAATAGGCATGATACAGCCCCCTTGAATAAAATAAAATACCTTATTTAATTGCCTGAATGACACTCGGGATTGTGCTGCCAAAGCAAGCCCAAACAGGCCCAACCAGAAGCAATATCAAGGAGGTGACTTAACTATGAGGCAGCCCAGATTGATGGAAATAAAAACAGGTCTGGGGAAATGCAAATGAAATCTGCAAAGGAGCTGAAGGGATAAGAAACCATTTCTCAGGGTAATGAGCTCATTGATTGCAAGGATGGCACCTCAGCCGGACCTCCAGATCTCAGAGCACCATTGCACATGGAAGACAGGGTGAGGATTGGGAGAGGCTGGCAGGGCATCTGAGCACCCACAGCCATGCCACCAAGTCTGCCCACCTGCCTGCTCCCCAACTCTGTCCCTCTGACTTCAGAATTCTGGGCCCCTTTTGTATTTCCTTGTGTATTTCTGCCATCTATACAGATTGTCAGGGTCCACTGGATTCTTACTAAAAAATTTTCAGAACAGCAAGTCTTGTACCTTCCAAGAAAGTCCCAACTACATTTATTTATTGAGTCTAACCCAATTTTAAATATATTAACCAAGAACAGGCATACTGACTGTCTGTTCTTTCTGTGTCATTCATTGTGGGTCTCCAAAGAACTTGGCTGAAGAAGTATATAATTATCCTGTTTATATGTGTATATGTGTGTGTGTGTGTGTGTGTGTGTGTGTGTACATGTATATGTGTGTGTTTGTGTGTGTATACACATGCTAAAAAATATTTCTTAAACCAGGTGGTGATCTTTCCCCCAGGATGTATCTTGTAAGAGCTACTCAGTAGAATTATATTAGGAAGACTTATAACTAAAATGTGCAATAATTAACAATATCCCATGTGTAATCCTTGTAAATTCTCCACTGACCCCAGTTTCTCCAGGATAACAGGAGTTATGAGACATTTTCAACACGGGCTTCTTTCCTAGGCCTTGCTTATGCTTGCAAGGTGTTTGGCTCCCTCCCCACTGTTCTCAAATCCAAAGGCTCTTTCAGAGTCATTGATTCAGAGTAGCTATTTCATCTGCTGTCGTATTTTGGAACAAGGATGCAAAACAAAGTAGCTTAGTAGGATAGCTGTTATAAACTGAACTCCAAAAAATTCATACCTTGAAGCCCTAATCCCATAATGTGACAGTAATAGGTAATTAAGTTAAATCTAAGTTATTAGGGTAGGCCCTAATCCAATGTAACTGGTGTCCTTATAAAAGGAGGAGATTAGGACATATATAGCAGTATCAGTGGAGAAGGCAATGGCACCCCACTCCAGCACTCTTGTCCGGAAAATCCCATGGACGGAGGAGCCTGATGGGCTGCAGTCCATGGGGTGGCTAAGAGTGGGACACGAATGAGCAACTTCCCTTTCACTTTTAACTTTCATGCATTGGAGAAGGAAATGGCAACCCACTCCAGTGTTCTTGCCTGGAGAATCCCAGGGCCGGGGGAGGGCCGGGGGAGCCTGGTGGGCAGCCGTCTATGGGGTCGCACAGAGTTGGACACGACTAAAGTGACTTAGCAGCAGCAGCAGGGATGCACAGGGACAGAGAAAAGACCACGTGAGACACAGCAAGAAGGTGACCGTCTGCAAGCCATGGAGAGAGGCCGCAGGAGAAATTAATCCTGTTGGCACCGTGATCTTGGACTTCCAGCCTCTAGGACACTGAGAAAATAACTTTCTGTTGTTTGTCACTCAGTCTTTGGCATTCTGTTATGGTGGTCCAAATAAACTAATATAGGAGGTAATTCCCGGAAACAAATGAAGGAGATGGTAAAATAAGAAAGGGAAGAAGCCAAGAAAAAATATGGTGCCAAGAGAGGTCCCATTGTGGGGAACTGAACTTCCTGCTGGGGAGGCCTATGAGCCGTATAGAGGGCTTGTTCTAGAGTCATGGTGCCGGAGAGACCAGCCAACTGAGCTATGCAGGCACCAATTTTCATCTTGGCACTCACTGGATAAGGACTGCTGGAGGAGGAGCATTAATTCTCCAGCCACCTGGCCTGACGTGCAGAAGCGTATGGTGGGGCTCCAATCACCAAAGAAAAGACTCCGGTAAAGAGGTGTAGATGCTGGCAACTGGCTGCCAGACCCTACAGTGAAAGGTCTAGGGGAACAAGGGAGAAGCAGTGCTACACTTGCTCTTACAGTCTCAACAGAATCCTCTCTGGCATAGGACTAGGAGGAAAGACCTTATCTCTTTCACCTTGGCCCTTTTACTGGGGAGATATTTTATTTCCTTCTCCCGCATCAAGTAGTTAGTCCCTTGCTATCCAGAGACATATGAGGAGGACTGTTGAGAGAAGGTTGTTAAAGGAAAGGCCACACTGATAACCCAGGAAAAAAATCCTGGCTGGAAGAATGATACCAAGGTTTCCACCTCCCTGTGCAGATTTCCCTGACCCTGAGGTGCCCAGTTGGGAGGCAGGCCAGGGTTGAGCTCCAGGTATGGTTTGATGCAGGGCTACAGCCACCAGGAGGAAGGTACACATTGTTTTTCCCACAAAAATGCAACCCACTCATCAAGCATGTGTCCAGACAGAGGAGGAGTCTGTTGTGATTTGCACAAAGTCAGTGCAGGATCAGCTGTGTGACTATACCACCTACATCCCAAAAATGAAAGGACACGTTCTTATGGTAATTGTATCCAGTAGCAATGAGCTCTTTCCAGCAGAAATCAGGAAGTGAAGGCTCCAGAGTACCTGCGGAGCAGTTAAAATATTCTTGCCAGATTGCATGATTCCCTCCAGAATTTTACCCAGAGAAATAAAGACAGCAGTGTCCCACCGAGATACTAACTCAGAAGGGTGAGGCAGGTATAATCCAGGTAGGAACCAATAGCATGGACACCTGGATTTCCCACATGGTGACAAGAGGGACTCAGGAGGACATCATGGGGGATTCTAAGGAGACTTCTAGAGTGCCAATGGCTTCAACTGTGTGATATTAAAAATACTATGCAAGACTGGGTAGATAAACGTCCTGAGTTTTTTTGTTTGTTTTACATGGATTTTACAAAGGAGAGTAATAATTTGTTGAAGTGGGAAAAGCCCTGAAATAGAAATCTAAAGACAGAAGTATTTCTAATTTGGTCTTAAAATATTCATAACTTATGAACCAATGATTTCACAATTAGGTACCCATGCTAGGGAAAGAATCTAAAATGCAGCCCTGGATTTACACATAAAAATGTTTATTGTCGCATTATGTGTAATAAAAATCCCGGAAATAGTGAAATAGCTAGTGGTTAAGGTATGGTTAATTAATGCAATTAATGTTTGAAAAGAATTTTTAATAACACAGAAGAGTAATGGTAAATGAGCAAACCAGAATATAAGTATAGTATATAAAACTGGGAGGTGGAGAGGAGTGGAAAAAAGACTGAGGGAAAATGTGACAAAACATTAGTTTTTTTTGTTTTAGGTTTTTTTTTTTTTTTTTTTGCCTCTAGGTAGGGGGATTAGGAGTAATACATTTATTTCTGTTTATTATATTTTTTAATTTCCAATTTTTCTACAATTAAGCCTCTTACACGCTCTAAAAAAATAAGCAGAATAAAACTAGTATTATTTCAGCTATGAAATGCCAGTTCTAAGCAGTGATACTTCAGCCTTTGCAGAAATGACTGGGTCATGTGTGGGCCTGTGCACTGAGAAATAAAGAGACTTAGTGATAACATATAAGTATATGCGTATAATATCTAGTGATGAATTATGAGAGTCTATTGAGCTCATATGGAGCATTTTTTCTGAATGCAATGAGCTCTAAGAGAGGTACAAATATTGAGTTTTGACGTCTCTAAGTGGGGAGACCCCTGATCAGCTCACGATGAACTGGCCTAAACTTCACTTCACATGGAAGTCCCCCTGATCAGCTCACAATGGACTGGCCTGCACTTCACTTCACATGGAAGTCCCCCTGGTCAGCTCACGATGAACTGGCCTACACTTCACTTCACATGGAAGTCCCCCTGATCAGTTCACGATGAACTGGCCTAAACTTCACTTCACATGAAGTCCCCCTGATCAACTCACGATGAACTGGCCTAAACTTCACTTCACATGGAAGTCCCCCTGATCAGCTCATGATGAACCGGCCTAAACTTCACTCCACTTGGAAGTCCTCTCTGGAAACGACCTTGCGTCTCTCTATGGCTTCTCCATTTTAGCTCACTATAGTTGTAATGCTGACATCTGAACTGGGTTTTAAAGGATAAACAGGACTTACTCAACAAATTATTGTTGAATGAATGAAATAGGGGTTTAAAGGATACATAGGACTTCCTCTACTCAACAGAGAAGCAAAAGAGAGCAGTCATTTCAGGTAGAAAGCTCCATGTGTAGAGACAGAGGAGTGTATGAAAATATTGGGGGAACAATGAGGGTTTTCATGTGGCTATATAGGATATACAGTTTGGGGAATAGAATGGAGGTGACAAAAGGTGACACTAAGCAGGAAGTTAGGAAGCAGGTGGGAGGAGATTTCCACTCAGGAGTTTGGGTGTTCCCCTCAAGGTGACGGGAATCTTGGCCACCTTTCAGCCAAAGAGTGATATTAGTAGCTGTTTCCAACACTGGTTATTCACACGCCGTCATCATGAATTTTTACAATATTTTCTTACCATGTTTAACCCTCATGTCCTTTTGTGTTCTCAACAAGTGCTCGCTCTTTACTTTAGCCTCATCCTAAATGATATCTATAATATCATAGACTTGATGTCTTAGTTATATTTTCTATTATATTTAATATAGTGATATATCTATTAAAATAAAAATGATTCACCCTTGCACCACGCTAAATCACTTTTCATCCACACGTGCCACACTTGGGAAATACTGTTATTGTTCATTCATTCAACAATAATTTTGAGTATTTATTATATGTCAAGAGAAGAAAGTACAATAAAGGACAATGAAGACAATGCTTATAGCCTCAAGCAATTATATTACAGTTAGATGAATGTATTGATCAAGGAACTATTAATATATTTATAAAGATCCATATAGAAATACTGTACAAAATGGTTTATAGTAATAAACTTACAAATGGAAAGATTTGTTTGAAAGCTCTTGCAGTTGTCCAGGTCAAAATATGAAGGAAATTTGATCAGAGATTGACAGAAGAAAATGAAAGGAGAGACCCATGTGAAATGTTTTATGCAGCAGAAGTTGATGAGTTCATTGTATGCTCTCTGCAAAGGAGAGCAAGAGAGGAAGGCATCAAGCTTTCAAGGCTTTAGTTCACAGGTTTTCTTTTATTTTCTGATGCCATACCTCCCTTAAGGGAGACTGCCCAGCTCACTCTTCTGCACTGTGGAGGCCTGGAAAGCTAGCAGCTGTGCCCCAGACTGCTTCACAGTTAGTTTCACTTGGGCCTTAGATTTGACAGCGACATGCACTCTTGTTAGTCACTCAGTCATTTCTGACTCTTTGTAACCCCATGGACTATAGCCTACCAGGCTCCTCTGTCCAAGGAATTTTCCAGTCAATACTGGAGAGGGTAGCCATTCCTTTCTCCAAGGTATCTTCCTAACCCAGGGGTCAAAACTGAGTCTCCTGCAATGCAAGCAGATTCTTTACCAATTGAGACACCAGGGAAGCCCAAATGCATTCTTGGGAGACTAGAATTTGGAAGTAAGTTAACTAGGAGGCAATGGCGCCCCACTCCAGTACTCTTCCCTGGAAAATCCCATGGACGGAGGAGCCTGGTGGGCTGCAGTCCATGGGGTGACTAAGAGTCGGACACGACTGAGCGACTTCACTTTCACTTTTCACTTTTATGCATTGGAGAAGGAAATGGCAACCCACTCCAGTGTTCTTGCCTGGAGAATCCCAGGGACAGGAGAGCCTGGTGGGCTGCCATCTATGGAGTCACACAGAGTCGGACACAACTGAAGCAACTTAGCAGCAGTAGCAGTAACTAGGAGGAAGGCATGGCAAGGAAGCATCTTTTTTTTTTTTTTTTTTTTGAAGGAGATCTAGAAGCCACAGACAGCCTGGCTTTGGAGACAACACTTCTAGCCAAGGATCATGACTCACAGATCTCTGCTGTGTAGGTGTGCTCCTAGGGCTGGCAGTTGGCTCAGCAGTTTCATGATATTCCTTTTTGTCACATTATGCAGCAGAAATGGAATCTCTCTCAATGGATGACATTCAGGATTGCCACCCTAGAATCATCTCTGGAGGTATAACCTAGCCTAGAACCTCCTTCTTGAGACCTTCTAGTGACTTTGCAAACACCTAATTCCTTGTATTAAATTTCTCTTTTCATAAAATCATTAAAATGTTTTTTCCCTACACCTACTCCCTGACCAATATTACCACTCAACCTTTAGTCAAAGACAGTATTATACAACCTGACAAAAATGTGTGTGTGCTGATGTGTGCATGCATGCATGTGAATTCATATATGTTTGTCTGCATTTGAATCCTTTATATTCAATCAGACTGTTGAGGTCTTTGGGACTTGTCTGTCTTAATCTTCTCCTACATTACATATATACAATCCTCCATATGTGGCAACTATCATTAAGTCTATTTTGAAGAAAGTACTACTTGTCTTTTCAATTCTGATTCCAAAAATAAATCAGGATCACACAGGAGAGAATAAAAATTGTACTGTTGACTCAGAGGATAAGAGACCCAGGACTACTGACTGGAAAATGATGCTCATTTCTGTGGGAGTATCTTAGTCATAGAGAAGAGTAGTGCCTCTGCTGTTAAAGCATCATGGTGACATCAGATTTCACCACAGTGGAGATGGAGGAGGGCATGTGACAGATTTTAGTGATCTATGGGGTCCGCTATTCATGTCTTGATGGGGAGGAAGAGGGGGCTCTGTGACTTACTCCACTCAGAATAGGGGGCCTTTTCTCCTGAGTCTGTAATTACTTAGGGCAGTAGCTCTTGACTCTGATTGCCTATTAGAATTTCCTTCTGCCTGGCCCTTAGAGATTCTGATTTATTTCATTGGTGAGGAGTCTAAAAATCACTTTTGTTTTAAAGGCCAAGTAAGTCTAATGTTGCAGGGTTGGGAAGCACTGACCTTGTGTCCAAATGTTTTCCCATGCATTTAGTCATGGTGCTTTCTTCTAATTTCTTACATCTCTACTGTATTTATTGTTAGGTCTGCTTTTTCATTTGTGGCATTTTGCATTTATGCCTTCTCTTCTTCATTTTTTCTTGTCAGGAAAGTTTTCAATTTATTATTTTCAGTTTTATTTATCCTATAATTTAGCTGCACCCCACAAGTTTTGACATGTAGATTATTTAGCAACATTTAATGCTAAATATTTTCTAATTCTCAATATTATGATTTATTTTACAACACATAAGTTGAGTTGTTGTTTTTTAATGTGTTTGTTTAATGTCTGTTGTGGGTGCTTTTGGGTTTTCTTTTGTAAATTGATTTATAACCTCATTGAGAGGTCAGAGTACATGATAGATATGATACTGACTTCTGAGAATTTGCTTTGAGATCTGTTTTGTGGACAAGCAGATGCTCAACCATTTAAAATATTTCATGTTTACCTGAAAGAATTTATTTATTTATTTACTTATTTTTACTACAGCAGTTTCTTAAAGTGTGGCCCCTGGACCAGTAGCATCAGCAATACCTACAGGTTATCAAAATGCAAATTCTATTAAGTTAGACATTGAAGAAATTTACGAAGATATGAAACAATTCCACTATTTTGTTTTGGAAATAGAGATTTTAAGAATAAAAATGTGGCAATGTCAACCCAATCCAGTACTCTTGCCTGGAAAATCCCATGGGCGGAGGAGCCTGGTAGGCTGCAGTCTATGAGGTTGCTAAGAGTCGGACACGACTGAGCGACTTCCCTTTCACTTTTCACTTTCATACACTGGAGAAGGAAATGGCAACCCACTCTAGTGTTCTTGCCTGGAGAATCCCACAGATGGGGGAGCCTGGTGGGCTGCCATCTATAGGGTCACACAGAGTCGGACACGACTGAAGCGACTTAGCAGCAGTAGCAGCAGCATGTTAATGTACAATGGATTTATTGCTATTTTAAATGAATGTACACATATTTAAATAACTTTTGATTATATTTCTAAATGACTAGGTATCAATTTTTCTAACTCAACAAAAAACTCTTTAGGGTTCCCCCAAATTTTAAGAGTCTAAATTATTCTTGAGATTTAAAAAAAGTTTTGAAAATTGCTGGCTTATATAGAAAATCTAAAACCTCTACAAGAAGTGCTGAAATAAATAAATCAATCAATAACTAAGTTACAGATAAAATAACAATATACAGAAATAAATTACATTTTTACATGTTAGCAACAGAAATGAAAATATAGATTTTAAATTATATTTATAATAGCAAAAAACCATAGAATACTTCAGAACATATTAATAGAAGTTGTGTAGGACTTTGTCACTATTACTACAAAGATTACTGAAAAAAAATTTTAAATACCTAAATACATGGAGAGATATACCATGTTCATTGACTGATACACTCAATATTGTTAAGATGTCAGTTCTTTTCAAATTCACATATAGCTAGAATGACATCTCATTCAAAATTCCGGTGGCATTTTATTATGTATGTAAAAAATGACAAACATTCTAAGATGTATTTGGAAATGTAAGAGACCTAGAATAGTCACTAAGAAGAAAATCAAAATTGGAAGCATTACTTTATCTGATTTTGTCACTGTTAAAAAGCAAAACAGTATGATAGTGTTGGAAGTTTAGAGAGTTAGATCAATGGGACAAAGTAGAGAGCTCAGAAATAAATGCACACATATGTATAATCAATTGATTTTTAAGAAAGGAGATTCAGTGGGAAAATAAAATTCTTTCCCTCAAACTGTGCTAGACCAACTGGATATCCACAGACAGGAAAATAGTAGATGTGGACCCATACCTCACATCACACTCAGTATTAATTCAAAGTGAATCACAGATCTTAAAAGCATAAAAACTAAAATTATAAAACTTCTAAACAAAATTTAGGAGAAATCTTAGCAATCATGGATGTAGGCAGATAGGACACAAAAATAATAGATTATAAAGAAAAAATAAATTGGACTTTATTACGATTTTAAACTTCTACTTTTCAAAAGACATCATTAAAATAACTCAAGCTGCTGCTGCTGCTGCTAATCGCTTCAGTCGTGTCCGATTCTGTGTAACCCCATAGACGGCAGCCCACTAGGCTCCCCGTCCCTAGGATTCTCCAGGCAAGAACACTAGAGTGGGTTGCCATTTCCTTCTCCAATGCATGAAAGTGAAAAGTGAAAGTGAAGTTGCTCAGTCATGTCCGACTCTTTGCGACCCCATGGTCTGCAGCCTACTAGGCTCCTCTGTCCATGGATTTTCCAGGCAAGAGTATTGGAGTGGGTTGCCACTGCCTTCTCTGTCATACACACTTTAATGGCTAGTTAATAACAATGTGGGAAAACTAGAGTTCTCCAATTGCTGGTGGCAGAGTAAAATTTCCAATCATTTTAGAAAATAATTTGGCAGTTTCTTTTAGTTAAGCAAACACCTGTTCTATAAGCCAGCAATTCCTCTCCTAGACATTACTCAGTTCAGTTCAGTTCAGTAGCTCAGTTGTGTCCAACTCTTTGCAACCCCATGGATTGCAGCATGCCAGGCTTCCCTGTCTATCACCAACTCCCAGAGCTTGCTCAAATTCATGTCCATTGAGCTGGTGATGCCATCCAACCGTCTCATCCTCTGTCGTCCCCTTCTCTTCCTGCCTTCAATCTTTCCCAGTATTAAAGTCTTTTCCAACTGGTCAGTTCTTTTCATCAGGTGGCCAAAGTATTAGAGTTTCAGCTTCAGTTCTTCCAATCAATATTCAGGGCTGATTTTCATTAGGATTGTCCGGTTTGAACTCCTTGCAGTCCAAGGGACTCTCAAGATTCTTCTCCAAAACCACAGTTCAAAAGCATTAATTCTTCAGCACTCAGCTTTCTTTACAGTCCAACTCTCACATCCATACATGAATACTGGAAAAACCATAGCTTTGGCTAGATGGACCTTTGTTGTCTAGCCAAATGGCTAGACATTACTAGTAGTTTAGTCAAAAGACTAGACATTACCTAATGACTAGACATTACTCAAGAGAAAGAGAAGTACAAATATATACTCACATACACACAAAAAAGACGTGTACAAATAGTCATAGAAACTTTATTTACAGTAACTAAAATTGGGAACAATACGAATGTTCATCAACAGATGAATAAATAATTTTTTGGTAAATTCCAGTATGGAATTCTAGTGAGCAATAAAAATTAAACAATTGGTGATACATGCATATGTTTAGGCTATGGTGAGCCTAAGGCACACAATTTAAGAAAGCACTTACTCACTTGCAGGATTCTGAGCAAATGTCTCCTTAAATTTTGCATCCTAGTTGCCTCATTCAGTTGCTTATTTGATACAGAAGTGAGAAAAATTTCTTTAGAAAGACAGCAAATGTGCCAAGTTATAAAGAAAAAAATACAAATTTGACTACATTAAAATTTTTTAATGTCCACTTAATAAGATAACCTATAAACAAAGGAAAAAGATAGCCATAAAATGGGGAGAGTTACTTTCAATGAGTAATAACCAACTAACATTCAAGATCCAAGATATATATAGAATTCTTACAAAGTAAGAATAAAAGCAATGGCACCCCACCCCAGTACTCTTGCCTGGAAAATCCAATGGACGGAGTAGCCTGGTGGGCTGCAGTCCACGGGGTCGCTAACAGTCGGACAGGCTGAGCGACTTTACTTTCACTTTTCTCTTTCATGCATTGGAGAAGGAAATGGCAACCCACTCCAGTATTCTTGCCTGGAGAATCCCAGGGATGGGGGAGCCTGGTGGGCTGCCGTCTATGGGGTCACACAGAGTTGGACACGACTGAAGTGACTTAGCAAGCAAGCAAGCAAGAATAAAAGGATAAAAAATGAGGCAAAGGATATAAGGATAAATAATTATCATCAATAAGCATAAGAAAGATATTGAGTTCTATGAAATTAAAACAAAAATGAGAATTTTAAAAGTTTGTCAAATGGAAAACTTAAAATATTCTGATAATACCAAGTGTTTCAACAAGGGCTTGCTGAAAAGAGTCACTAGTCACTGCTAGTGACTAGTGATTATTTGCTAGTCACTGCTAATAAGGCATGTAAGTTAGTATAGCTACTCTGGAGAAGTTTTAACTATTTCTATTGAAACTAAAAATGTGCATACTTTTTGACCCAGCAACTCTATCATTAGTTATTTATCTAGAAAAATAATCAGACATATAAGCACTGAGACCATTACATGAATGTTCATAATATCATTATTTGGGAATTGGAAGAATCAGAAACCATCTATGTGTGCATCAATTTAAAAAAAAAGGAATGAAGAAAAATTGGGAGTACATAACTTTCATGCAGCAATTAAAGTAAACATGTAGGTCAATATGAATCAACATGGAAAGGTCTTAAAAAACACTGTGGACTGAGAAAAATCCAGTTGCAAACTGCTATAAACATTGTGAGTATAACCTTTAAAAATACACACAAAATAATATTATAGAGTTCTATGGATACCACAAAATGCATAAGTATGTTAAATTTTAAAAGGCTGGGAATAAAACCTAAAAAAGCATAATAATGAGCCCATATAGGAGAGGGAGTGAAGATCAGATTGAAGATGGAAATCAAATGGGTGTAGAAGTAAAGAGTACATGAAAATGTTAACACATTCAACTTTTGATAGAGGGAAGATGAGGGATTTTTAAATTTCTGTATTTTATAGTATTTTGACATTAAAAATTTTGTTCACATCTAAAATGATAAGAGGTCTGAGTTCAGAACACATCTCTGCCATTAACTTAAACAAGTAACTTGCTCCCTCTTCATCTTTCCTTACTAGTTCACTCAAATACATTCTGAATGATGGAATGACCTTTAATCTCTACCCTACACCTGATGTTTCTCCAACTCTTTGTGCCTGGGAGAAATTCTTCATTTTTCCTTAGCTAACAAGGAAAGCCTTCTGATTAACCCAGGGATTAAGGTCATTTTTCAGTGACAAAGGTAGAAGGTTCTTTTCCCCCACCAGTCTCACAGTTTTAAGACGATACCTTTGTTGTCTGGTATCTCACCTAACTCCCTTCAATTTTCCTTCAGAACAAATCTTTCTGCCAGCATTCACCATCCCAGAGAAGGGTTGCAAACAGAAATAGAAAAGTCCAAAGTGAATTAAAATACCAGGTTGTTGACAGGGGAGAAAAAAATAGCCCCCACTAATAACCTGATTTGACATCTGATTTATGTGGTCCTAAAAGGACAGTCATAAAAAATGTGTAAGTGAAGGAATAACATCCAGTGATTTACAAAGGCCCTGGGAGTGTGGGCGACAGGATGCAGTGAAAGGGAGAGTAATAAATCTGGCCAGGAAAGCCATGCTGATCTTTTCCCCTCCAAGCCCCAAGCACCAGGGATTCTCTGCTTGTAGGACACTGCCTTCAGTCTTACACTCAGCAGACACTTCCTGAGTCTCCCAGCCATGAGCAGCATTGGGGAAGCCAAGATGTGTTTGTGTGAGTAGCTGGTAGAACAGGTTCATAGAGAGGACATACAAAGTGTGATCTAAAGTGTTGATGAATTCACTGTATGATTAAACCAAACAGCTAAACCAGAGATGCTTCTGTGTATAAGTGGAAGCCACTGAAGACATTTAAGAAGAGAAATCTCAGGGAGAAATTTTTTTTTCAAATATTTAAAAGCTTCACTAAGAAGAGGAAGAAAGTCTCCAGAGGATACTGAGATTGATGAATTACAGAAATGCAAATTCTGCCCACCAAAGTTTATTGAGAATTTTCTATGTGCCAAGCATTGTTCTAGTAGCTAAGCATCCAGCAAGGGTACAAAAAGCTAACAACGCTAAGTCCTGCGGCCACTGGAAGTTACATTTTAATGGGTGAAAGAACTATACTATGCCAAATAAATAAACAAACATATCACTTCAGATACTGGTAAATCTTGTAATTGCATGAGGCAAGGTGATAGAGTATGGGCAAGGGCAGGAGGGAGAGGGAAAATTTATTTAGGAAAGGTGATCAGGAGAGTTTCTGAGAAAGGGGCATTTGATCTGGCATCTGAATAACAAGAAAGCTCTAATCCTGTGTTGATCTGGGGAAGAGAGATCCAGAGAAAAAGAACAGCAAGTACAAAGATACTGAGAGAGGAACAAGCCTAAAATGTCTATTTTCAAAGGAACAGAAAAGCCTAATGGGACATAATGAATTAAGAGAGTGGAGAGATGAGACTGGGAGCATAGGCAGGGAATGTGGGCTTTGTAGACCTTGATAAGGAGTTTGACTTTCACACTAGAGACAATGGGATCAACATAGGGTGGGCACACACTGTACCATAACAAGACTTGTTTTAAAGCTACAATAGTAAAGATAGTGTGGTATTAGTCCAAAGATAGACAAAGAAACTAATGGAACAGAACAGACTATCTAGAGACAGACCTGCACATATGGCCACTTGATTTGAAAGAACAGTGGCACTATAGTGAATATGGGGAGGATGGAGTTCCAGAAAGCATACAACATGTGAAAAGTAAAACAATAAAGCTTCAAGAAGAAAATACAGGAGAACGTCTTCATGACCTCAGGGAGGCAAAGAAAATTCTTCTAGTAGGACATACAAAGCATGAACCATGAAGAAGTAGTTTGGTACACTGGAATACTTTTAAATTAAGAATTTATCAAAGCAGATTGGTTCAAGATATTGGAGAAAAAGATACCATTAGAATGGGGGAAATGAAAACCACAGAGTAGAAGATATTTATAATACATATCTGGCAAAAGATTAGTATCTAGAAATGTAAATTTGTACAAAACAATAAGAAAACGAAAGATAATCTAATAGACAAAAAGGCTTTAAGAGGCACTTCACAGAACAGGGTGGCCAAATGTCTAAAAGAAGTACTCAACATCATTTCTTGTTTTAGAGGTACAAATTGAGACCATAATGATATATCACTATACACACACACCCACCAAGATGACTAAAATTAGAGAAATTTATCACACACACACACATATGAGAAAGAGGGAGTTTTTAAAAGGTTTTTTAAATCCTTTTGATTCCACTTTCTTTTCCAGCATTGGAGGTATTGGGAAGAGCACAACAGGCAGCAATGCACAGGCAGCAAGGTAAAGAGGAGCAGGTGATGGGGTTGGAAGAAGCAGAGCAGACAAGACTTGCAAATCAGATTTGCGAATGTTTACCTGAGAAAAATCTTTGAAATGTTTTGAGCAAAGGGTAGAAGTGATACAATATTTAAAGCTTTACTTTAAAACTCTCCTTTCAGTTCTGTTCAGTTGCTCAGTCATGTCATGTCCGACTCTTTGCAACTCCATGAATCGCAGCATGCCAGGCCTCCCTGTCCATCACCAGCTCCTGGAGTTCACTCAGACTCACATCCATCGAGTCAGTGATGCCATCCAGCCATCTCATTCTCTGTCATCCCCTTCTCCTCCTGCCCCCAATCCCTCCCAGCAACAGGGTCTTTTCCAATGAGTCAACTCTTTGCATGATGTGGCCAAAGTATTGAAGTTTCAGCTTCAGCATCAGTCCTTCCAATGAACACCCAGGACTGATCTTTAGAATGGACTGGTTGGATCTCCTTGCAGTCCAAGGGACTCTCAAGAGTCTTCTCCAACACCACAGTTCAAAAGCATCAATTCTTCAGTGCTCAGCTTTCTTCACAGTTCAACTCTCACATCCATACATGACCACTGGGAAAACCATAGCCTTGACTAGACAGACCTTTGTTGGCAAAGTAATGTCTCTGCTTTTTAATATGCTATCTAAGTTGGGCGTAAGTTTTCTTCCAAGGAGTAAGCGTCTTTTAATTTCATGGCTGCAGTCACCATCTGCAGTGATTTTGGAGCCCACAAAAATAAAGTCTGACACTGTTTCCCCACCTATTTCCCATGAAGTGATGGGACCAGAAGCCAAGATCTTTGTTTTCTGAATGTTGAGCTTTAAGCCAACTTTTTCACTCTCTACTTTCACTTTCATCAAGAGGTTCTTTAGTTCCTCTTCACTTTCTGCCATAATGGTGGTGTTATCTGCATATCTGAGGTTATTGATATTTCTCCCGGCAATCTTGATTCCAGCTTGTGTTTCTTCCAGTCCAGCGTTTCTCATTATGTACTCTGCATAGAAGTTAAATAAGCAGGGTGACAATATACAGCCTTGACATACTCCTTTTCCTATTTGGAACAAGTCTGTTGTTCCATGTCCAGTTCTAACTGTTGCTTCCTGACCTGCATACAGATTTCTCAAGAGGCAGGTCAGGTGGTCTGGTATTCCCATCTCTTTCAGAATTTTCCACAGTTTATTGTGATCCATACAGTCAAAGGCTTTGGCATACTCAATAAAGCAGAGATAGATGTTTTTCTGGAACTCTCTTGCTTTTTCCATGATCCAGCGGAT
>SJYX01011094.1:336434-355826 GCA_006410675.1 Oreotragus oreotragus | reverse complement strand
AGAGTTGACTCACTGGAAAAGACTGATGCTGGGAGGGATTGGGGGCAGGAGGAGAAGGGGATGACAGAGGATGAGATGGCTGGATGGCAACACCAACTCAATGGACATGAGTCTGAGTGAACTCCGGGAGATGGTGATGGACAGGGAAGCCTGGCATGCTGCGATTCATGGGGTCGCAAAGAGTCAGACATGACTGAGCGAATGAACTGAAGTGAACTGATACTCTATGAACTAGCACTCCCTTTCCTAGGCATTTACTCAAAAGAAATGAAAACTTGGGTCTGTACAAATGCTTCTACAAGAATATTCATATAACCTTTAGTCATAGTAGTTTCAACTGGAAACAGTATAAATGTCTATCAACTGGTGAGTACATATATAAATTGTGGCTTATTTATATGATGGAATACTGTGCCAAAACAAAAAGAAATATTTCTTATTCATGTACAACATGGATGAATTTCACAAATTTTACTCTAAGCTGGATACAAAAGAGTGTGTATTGTACAAAAGAGTATATACTGTAATATGTAAATAAGCAATAAGTACATGGGTACATAACTCACCTCTTTTTACTATTGCAAAGGTTAAACAAAAACTGACTTAGGACTCTCTGAAGTGATGAAAATATTTTGTATATATTTAGGGATATAAGCGTCATATTTATATGAACTTGTTAAAACTCACTGAAGTGTATTTTAGCCTGTATCATTTGTATTACAAAA
Source organism: Oreotragus oreotragus (assembly GCA_006410675.1). Lineage (NCBI taxonomy): Eukaryota > Metazoa > Chordata > Mammalia > Artiodactyla > Bovidae > Oreotragus > Oreotragus oreotragus. The sequence continues at coordinate 355,101 of SJYX01011094.1, read as the reverse complement.
AAGAAGAGAACAAAAATCTGATATAACCACAGTAATTCCAGACAAGGAAATTTTTAGTGCAAATATAATTTAAATATATATAACTCATGATGGCAAAGGACAAATTCCCCCATGAAGATATAAAAATTCTAAATCTTCTAAAATTTGCAGCAATTTGGCTAAGATTCCAGAGAAATGGAATCTATGAAAAAATATCAAACTGAAATTATAGACTCAAGAACAATATAATGATTGAATTTAAGAACTCAGTAGATGAGTTTAACAGTAAGATTAGCTAGCCATACTGTGCTGGAGAAGCAAGATTTGAAACTTTAGAAGAGAACTTTCAATAGTTCTCTATTAAGTATTAAGTTTAAAAGGAAACATTAGTAGAGTTAAAAACAACATATATACCTTTAAAACTACCAGGGGGAAAAAATAATGAAAGAGAAGATGATCCAAAGAAAACAGCAAGGAAGGATCAAATATAATAAACATAATAGAACAAGAACAAACGAGCATACCAGTTATGACAAGAAATATAAATAATTTAAACTTTCCAATTAAAAACAGATGTTTTCCTCAGCAATATTTATACTGTGAAAATATTAGAAACATATATGTCCAACCTCAGGGAAAGGTTATATGAGTGATGTTTCAACCCTCAATAGAACATCATGCCATAATTAAATTTTATAGGAATATTTTTTTAAATAATTTGTGAGATGCATATGTTAACCTATTAAAAATAAGGATTCCCAATTCTTATACAGTATCATAATATTTAAATATAAATGTAATGAAAAACAAAATAGATTAAAGATACCAAATGTAGGTATATAGATAACAGCAGTTACTTATAGACAAGAGAGTTACAGTTTGTTCTATTTGTTTATCCTTCCTATAAATACACAAGATTCCTCCAATGGGAACATGTTGATTTTGCTTATTGTTTTTTATTACATAAGAAATACATGAATAAAATAGTGATGTAAAAGATACAAGTACCAATAATAAAAGTTCTTTTGGTATTCTCAGCTGCTCCCTTCCTATTCCCAGCTTAATCCATTCTATAGGAGTAACCATGGTTTTATTCTTTCCAGATCATTTTTATGTATTATTTTGATAATCAGAGGTAGCAAGTTATAAAAATGGAAATGACATACAACAAACTCAGTTGCTCAGTGAGGCTCAGTGACTACATTTGTAGGGTGTCTGCACTGTGGAGAGCTCATCGTCTTCCAGTTTGAGTTCTATTATACAAATCTGCCAAGAATTCTCTGAGAGGAAGAAGGACTGTCATACAGGTCAGTCAGTGTTGATGAAATTAGGATTGATCTGCATCCAGAAGTTCAAGTGGGACGTGGACACAGGGAGGATAAACTGAGAGCCTTCTCAGTGGGCTGTGAGCAGAATGAGGCCATTAGAAGAAACAGGGGGGAGAGCAGTTCAAGGGGAGGAAAAGGTGTGAAGTAAGGAGAGAGGGAAGGCTAGATGGAGGATCAAAGTCAGGTTTCAGAAGGCCTTGGCTTGTATCCTGGTGCTTCTGCAGAAATTCGCTGGTCTTATCACGTCAGCCACAACTGAGTCCTGCCTGAGGTTTGCTGCTGCTGCTGCTAAGTCGCTTCAGTTGTGTCCAACTCTGTGAGACTCCATAGATGGCAGCCCATCAGGTTCACCTGTCCCTGGGATTCTCCAGGCAAGAACACTGGAGTGGGTTGCCATTTCCTTCTCCAATGCGTGAAAGTGAGAAGTGAAAGCGAGGTCGCTCAGCTGTCTCCGACTCTTCGCGACCCCATGGACTGCAGCCTTCCAGGCTCCTCCGTCCATGGGATTTTCCAGGCAAGAGTACTGGAGTGGGGTGCCATCGCCTTCTCTGGCCTGAGGTTTAGTTTTCTGTCTTATAACATGGGGATATGGGTTCTTTGAAAACTAAATCGGATAAAGGATGTAATCACTTGGCAGTGTGAGTTGCTCATCTCTGTGGAGGGCTGAACAGAAGGAGGCATGGCCTTGAACCTGGCCTCTGGCTCTAGGGAGCTGTCTCTATGACTTCCTGTTGCTCTTTCTGGAAGCCATGAAAAGCTCAAGCCAGCTTCCTACGACCAGAAAGATCCCAGCCCGTGTTGGCACCCGCTTCTTTGGGGAGGAGCATTACTCAATTTTCTGATGCCCTAAGGCACACATTGTCCCTGCAGCCCTAGAGAACCGCACATATCGTTTCGTGTGGTTTCTTTGAAAACACAATTGCTATACACTTAATCATTTCTTTTTCAAGGAAAACATAACATTAGCTACCGTACATGGGTATGTAACTCATCTCTTTTAATTAGATGCTAATTAATGACTCACTAGCTTTAATCATATCAATCTGGTAATACTATTTATGCCCCACAGAATAATAAACTACCTTATAAGAAATGAGCATGGCACATGTTGACATAGGAGAGCAACCAGTCCTAATTCACTCTGGGTAAATATCCCACCCAGACTTGGATTCTGAATGATTTACAAGGCAACACTCAACATGATACAAGGCGGAGAGTGGCAGAGACTTCCACGTAGAGAGAGAGAAAGGAGTGAGAGGCAGAGAAATGACACCAGAGAGATTTTCCCTAGAAAAGGGCCACTGTGCTGGTCAGCTTTGCCCTGGAGGTGAATTAGAGACAACATCTGTATGAAAGAGTCCAGAGATGAGTTCTGCTGCTTATGTAGCACCTGGAGAAACTGCTTTCTGGATGAGGAAGAATGTGGTGGGCCTGTGGCATGATTCTACTAAGGACTGGCTGCTACAAGTCCTGCTGGGACCAGCCAGCCTTGTAGGATGGGAATGGGGACAAGGCAGGATAGAACCTCTGTGGACATAAATAAGGCAGTTCTCAGATTGTTCTCCACAACTGGAGGAATGGTCAGCAGCCAAAGAGTCCATGTCCAAATAGGTATGGTGTCATCATGCATTGATGTGTCAACATGTCAACAGGAGTTGATGTGCCATCAATTCAGACAGGATTTAAGAACCAACAGGATCCCATTCGTCTCTTGAGAAGGAATGGAACAGGGTGATAAAGGGTCAAAACCCAGGTGACTGATGACACTGAAAGTCTAAGTATGCAGCAGCTTCATGACTCTTAGAAAACAGGTCTCAGCCAGTGCTAGGGAGAATAAAGAACTCTGTCAACCCTAGGTGGAGAGGAATATCCAGGAGAGTAATTAGTGAGGGATTATTCTATGCTGTGCAGTTTACATTCATTCTTGTATAGCACACTGTGGAATAGGTTTTCTTGCTCCCATTTAACAGATGAGGAAAATGAGGCTCAGAGCAAGTAACAATCCAGTGCTATATACATAATAAGTGGCAGAACCATAGTTCAAATAAAACACTTTGACTTAGACCCTGTCCTTGAATATTAAACTCTACCCTTTCCTCTACCCTTCTCCCACTATCCTCTAACCTCCTGCCCCCTGAAACCACCCCCGTCTCCGATACAAGGAGCTGTAGGTTATGTTGAAGGTGTCAGAGTCTCAGCAGAGCTAGCTTGTCAATCAGAATTGTTAACAGGAAACTGAGGCAGAAGTCTATTTTCATAACTTGGGATACATTAATGAGGAAGGTGATAAATTGGTGAGAACCCAGGGTTCCTGTTTCAAGTCTAATCCTATCCCCATTATCTCCACAGACTGATAATGTATTTTTGTACAGTTCTGGATTGCTTCTGGAGTTGGATAGAGGGGTTGAAGAGTAAAAGCTAAAGTCCTGGTAGCCTCGCCATGATCTGGCCCTGGCATCTTTCTAATATCACTTCCTCCGTACTCTCTTTCTGCCACACTAGCCATTTTGCTGATCCTGTGATAAGTCAAACATACTAGTTCAGGGCTTTGCACTGGCTGTTTCTTTAGCCTGGAACTCCCTCCTCCAGATTTCCTCCACAAAGATATATATTACTGCACTATTTTTTTTTAAATTGACTTACCCTGAGGCACTGATACAGTATCTGGTCCTTAGTAGATACACAGCAACAGCACGTGTTGAGTGACCTTGGTTTTCCAGCGCCGTCCTAGAAGAACAAGTTATTCTGTTAACTTTTCCTGTGAGTTTCTCTGTTCCCCTGCCAACACTGTCACCACTCTCCTCCTTAAATTGGTCCCACATTTCTTTCTATTATATCATTCAGTTGGCACAGAGAGCCTGGTATTTCAACTCCTTAGAAAAAGCAAGCCTGCAGTGCTCTGTGTACCTCGTAGGTGCTCAATAAATATTTGTGGAAGGATGAGGTGAGCATTGCAGATTCTGTAACAGAGATGTGTTTCAGTGCTAAGAAAGTAAAGACAGGCAGGGACTTGAGAGGAATCACTGAAGAAGGGCTTCTGAACCACATTTTAAAGGACAGGCAAGGATTCATCACACTGACAAGGGAAAGGAACTATTTCAGGCAGCAGAAACTGCTTGCATGAACACATTACAATGGATGTGTCTGTCCATCCCCTTCCACTAAATGTTTATCCTTCTTTTAGTAACATGGACATAAGTTTTCTTGGAGTGATTACTCTCCCCCACTCTTAGTCTACCCTTCAACTCCAAGGTAGATGTGACTGCAGCCTGGCTAATCAGAGCACTGCCTGCTTCTCACTGCAGTGACTGGTTCATGGATAGGTACTGACTTTAATTTGGAATAAGGAGAGTCCAGCCCAGGAACAATGCTCAAAAATACATTCATGACTTTCTGTATGGTTGATTTTGGAGTGGGAAGGATGTGAACAAGTAATACGGCCATCTTGCTGAGACAGGCCTGGGACCTGGGACTGTTCACTGCAGTGCTTAAATCCGGACACACTTCTCCTCGAACACAAAATACAAAGAAACTATATGGGACTAAAGATAGCTGTGTGCATGTGCAGTTGGAACAAAATTTGGACCAAAAGATACAAAAAGACAGAAAACTCAGTGGCCATTTCTGAAGAACTGGGAACAAAGGAACTGGGTGTCAGGAGCAAAAACAGGGTACTGTGCATGTCCTCCTGCACTCAACACTACAAAGGGGCAGGCAGACTATCTAAGCCACCCCTTCAGCCCACCCTCTGGACACTCCCCTACCCTCATTCACTTAAGGAATGAGCTCATTCCCCATTGGCGAGTGAGCAAGGGAACATGTTAACTTGTTTTCATCTCTCCAGCAGTTGACACAGGAGCCCCAGGAAAACCTGAATTTGTCAGGCCTCTAGTCAGTTCCTATTGATTGGGGAAAGCCAAGAACCCTGGTCAGTATCATTGCCACCAGGAGAAGAGACCCCCAAGAGAATTTGCAAATGGACTCAATCCTAAGGGGGATGTCAGTTCTGATGTCAGTGCCCATTGGCAGATTTTCCTCTGAGAGTTTTTTCAGTGTGTGAAGTGGTATGGTGGAGGAGCAATGAATTTCTTAGGCCATTTTGTGTTGAATTTTTCTTTTTTTTTACTGTTTGTGACCCGCCCCCCGCAAAGTCCTGACATATAGGAAGGAGAGCGAAAAAGAGCATATTGTGTTCAAATAGTACCAAGCATTTAACTTTGAAGGACAAAGAGACATCCACCTTGATGTGTAGAAGTGGGGACTGAAACCTGGAAAGAAGTGTTCCCTTGAGTTTCAGATCTGAAAAAAGAAGGACAGTCAGGAGGATGGAGGAGCAGAGCAGAAAAGGGGCAGCTCTTAGGCAGAGGGAGGCAAGAGATGACAGGCATTTTACTGTCCTCATTTAGCTTGTAAGCAGTGGGATTTGAAATCACAGAGCCAAGCTGAGTGTCTGTTCCTGACATCACCTACCACTTTGTAAGAAGGTTCCATGACCACTCGGTCAGGGCATAGCCAATAATGGCCTGGTGGCCAATGCTAACATGACACTCAAAAGGTAACTTGCCAAGTTTCCCAAAGCCTACAAACTAGCTTTGTGTAACTAAGACATGAAATTACAGACCTTTGCTTTATGAAGCTGTTTCTCAAATTAAAAAGACCCTCACACAAATCCTGCACCAACGCTTTTAGTATTATGTATTTTCAAAACTGCAAATGGAGAACCAGGATAGATCTCAGAGCTCAATGCTTTTTTCCCAATAGATGGATAGACAAGTGACTTATGCAGATGTGGTATATACATTCCGCACAATTTGACCATGGTTAAAGGGTATTTATATTCTGATGCAGATAAAATTGAACGTGTCAACACTAATGCATTTTTCTAGGAGAATCACTACTTTCACCATAATTTCCATGGAAAATTTGTGTGCACACGCAGTAATAGACACATTTATAACATCAAAAGGATTCAATTTTCTTTTCAATCATACCACAGTATGAATCGCTTTTCCTATTGAATTTAACAATGAAGCACATTACCAGAGTCTAAAGGATGGGACACTTCGTCTTGCTCTTATGAAAGTACGTCAAACAATGGGTAATACATCACACAATGTCTGGGGTTAACTGAGCCTTTACACAGGCTGGCTGCTAATTTGCTTGGGCCAGCAGAATGTCACTTTTATTTAATTTTGCCAATAAGATCAGCAGGGATCCAAACTCTGTTTAACTCCCAGTTATTAAAAGAGGTTTTTCTTGTTACATGCAGAACTCATTAATTCATGTCTCTCCTAATTCAGAATTTGAGGTCTTTGGAACAGGAGGTAGGCGGTGCTTTGTCTCTGCTATGAAGGAAGCAATTTCATCCAGTACGTAAGCTTCTGTGCAGGCTGCTTAAGCAGCAGAAGAGACAAACTCTTTCAAGACCTTTAGAAGAATTTGATATGTTAATTACAAATTGTCCCTAGGTAGTTACCAGAGCAGATCATCTAAAGGACTCCAGTAGGGAAAACTTTATCCTACCATCATTCATTTAGTCACTTGGTTATTCATCCAGTCATTTAATCACCCATCCATTCCCCATCCCTATATCCATTCACTTACTCAGAATTTATTAAGTCCTTTCTATTTGTCAGGGCTTGAGTTTAGAGCTTGGGCTACAAAAATGAAAGACACATCCTCTGTTGAAAAGGCTTTCACGGTCTTAAGTGCAGGAGGCCAGCATTTTGTTCTGAATGTTGCAGTCAGTGATATTCCACCCCCACACCCCCTGAGATTCCCGTTCCACTCTTCTTGACCCCACTCTGTTCCAGAAGGCTGCTGAACTTCAGTGTGTTCCCTTGTCTACTGGCTTCTGGTTTGGTTTGGTCAGTAAGAAGCACTGGAAATCAGATGGTAGAAGAGAAGCGAGATCAGCTATTTATTCCCAGCTCCCTCCAAGCAGAGATGCCAAGAGTCAGCTGAGTCCCTCTGTCAGAGGTCAAACTCCTGTCGGTAACCACGCCTTCCCCCTCCCCTTTCAGCCCTGGCATGGTAAGAGTACCCCATGCGGTCCTGTACCAGCTCTCCTCTTCTCCTTAATCCCTGCTCCCATCTTTGTAAATGCTTGCTTCTTGCTAAATTCTCAAATTACCCACTCCAGGTGTTTCATCTTTTTCCTGACCAATACACAGGTGAACCAAAAATCATATACAAAAAGTAGTACGGGATCTGATAAATGACCCAGGAGACTGGGGAAACCAGAAGAGAAAGGGGCAGAGGTTACAGAATTCGTTTCCTATGGATCAGTTCTAGTCTCATCAGTGCTCTAAAGAATCAAATTGCTTTTGCTTAAAAAAATAGATCAATAATTGGACCTTCCACAAATTTCAACGGCTCTTTCCTAACCAATCCAAGAAGCATATGTCTCTCTTGTATAAAGGCTTTCAGTTCTTAAAGTCAAAAATGGTAACACTCAAATGGGTGTTGAGGTTTAGAACTATGGCTAAGGAGTGAATATAGATCAGGTTTTATTCTACTTAAGGTGTCTTCTGTAATTACTGGTTTGTGTCAAAAACCTCATTTTTGCTGACAGGAAGGGAAAGAGTTGCCTGAGAAGTTGGAGCCTGAGGAAATGCCCAGGGCCTGTGTGGGTTTAATGTGCTATCTTCTCTCACAGTGCCATCAATCTCTTCAGCATTTGCATGAAGAACGTCAATTGGTCTGTCACATTCAGAGAACCCACGAATTTTTGTAAAGCAGCCAACTCCTGAAAATGCGTTTCAACTTCTTCAGGCTGTTATTCTATCATTTTTATCATACAAACAAAATAAATTTAAAGAATTATCTTTCACATGGACAAGTAGCTAAAAAGCTTCATTAACAAATGTTTTTAGTTTGCTGATTGTTGGGAAGTAAATCAGGTTAAAGATTTCTTTGCAGATTAGACCAAGTTGACCAGACATAAAACAAGTTAAGATGCTTCACAGTTGTATTGATATAACAAGGATTAGAGGTACACACTAACCTGGGAAATAAAAGGTTTGGCTTCTAGGGGCCTCTGCCCTAGAATTTCTGAGATCACAACAAGCCATTTAAGAAAGTCATTTCAACAACTAGGGGGTGGGGTGGGGTGGTGTGTTACATATGTTCATATGGCTCTTTTGCCACAGGGAAATATGTCAAGTTGTCATTTGAAGAGTTTTTCCTTAAAGAGAAATAAGTTTGTCAAAGTCTAAAGGCAAACATGAAATACGTATCTCTTTTTTTTTTTTTTTCCTGGTAGACTTTGCATTCAAGAAGCCATCCTTTATTCCTCATGTATCTTGGTGTTGTTTGTCTAGTAGTCACGCCCATGGCACCAGGAGGGATCGGGGTCAACTATGCAAGTGTCAGAGTGCTCAGCTTCCCCCCACTGTCCCAGTTCCATCTCACAACACCCTGCCTTGCTACCATGTTCCAACCACTCTAGCTCTGTGCTCTGTGGATGAGCCAGATACCTAATGAATCAGGGTCTCTGCATGTGCAATTCCCCTTTCTGGAATGTTCTCCTCACTTCTTCCTCTGGCCAACTTCTGTGTATCCTTCAAGTTGCTGTGTAAAACATCACTCACTCAGGGACGTTTTCCTAAGTAACACCTCTCCCATACCATCACAACTCTTACTAGGTCAAGATCCCTAGTCTCACTGCCACAGACCTCACTTTTTTCCCTCCTAGTGTTTATCACAATTGTACTTGAAACTTTGTTAGTATGCTGTTGCATTTGGTGGTCCCCCCTTGCCAGGTGGGGGGTGTCCTGAACACCACTCTCTGTGTTCCAGGTGTTGTGTTCTAGGTACCAGGAGAAAGGCAGCGTGGAGAAGAAGGTGTGGGGTGAAGGTCTCAGGACCCAGACTATGTAACTATGGGAAAGTGTTTCAGATGCTCTGAGCATATCACCTACCTATAAAATGAGGCTGATGATAAAATTTAATTCTCATAGAGGATGAAGTAGATTGCATAACCATTAACCTCACAACTCATTTCTAGCTTTCAGTTTGAAAACAAGCTATGGCATTAGCTGCCCCAGGTTTGCCTTCCAACAGAGTTTGTATAAATGGATTCTATGCACCAATTTTTATTTCTTCAAACTTGTCCTATGGGAACATCTCAGCTTCTCCTTCCCACTTAACTTCAGCCTGATACATCCTGTGCCCTGTTGCCTCTGTTTCATTGCCTGGATGAGGGAGGCATGGAGCGGCCTAGGCCGTGGCTACCCTCAAGCTGGGAAGATTGGGCTTAAATCCTGGCTTGGACACTCCCTCGCTGACTGACCATGGCCATAGGGTTTCACCTCTCTGAGCTTCAGTTTCTGCATCAATGAAATGATAAAAATAACCCCATTCATTTATTTATCCGTCCATCCATTCATTCTTCCCCTAAGTATTGCTATGTACCAAGTGTTATACTAAGTGCCAGGCGCATATCTCTGACCTGACTTAGGTTCTAGTGGAGAATGATAAAACATAAAAATCATAATAAAGAAGTTATATATATATATATATAGCTGGTAAGTCGCTTCAGTTATGTACGACTCTGTGTGACCCCATAGATGGCAGTCCACCAGGATCCCCCGTCCCTGGGATTCTCCAGGCAAGAACACTGGAGTGGGTTGCCATTTCCTTCTCCAATGCAGGAAAGTGAAAAGTGAAAGTGAAGTTGCTCCGTTGTGTCTGACTCCTAGCGACCCCACAGACTGCAGCCTACCAGGCTCCTCCTTCCATGGGATTTTCTAGGCAAGAGTACTGGAGTGGGGTGCCATCACCTTCTCTGATATATATATACAGAGAGAGTAATGTATATATACATAAAGAATCCAGCTATCCATACCAAAGATCCAAGAGATGTAGGTTTGGTCCCTGGGTTGGGAAGATCCCGTGGAGGAAGAAAGGCAATCCATTCCAGTATTCTTGCCTGGAAAATTCCATGGACTGCGGAACCTGGTGGGCTATAGTCCATAGAGTAGCAAAAAGTTAGACATAAGTGAGTGTGCACACACACACACACACATTATTCTCGATATATCTTTGGTTTCAGTGGTTATTTACTAAGTTGTGTCCGACTCTTGTGACCCCGTGGACTATAGCTCATCAGGCTCCTCTGTCCATGGAATTTCCCAGGCAAAAATACTGGAGAAGGTTGCCATTTCCTGCTCCAAGGAAATTTCCCTTGGATTCAAGGATTGAACCTGCATCTCCTGCACTGCAGGCTGATTCTTTACTGACTGAGTCACCAGGGAATCCTATATATATTTATATTTATTTGTATGTATATTTGTATTTATATTCACAATGGAATACTACTCAGCCATTAGAAAGAATGATATATTGACATTTGCAGCAACATAGATGGACCTAGAGAAATATAAGTGAAGTAGGGCCGACAGTGAAAGACAAATATTACAAGACATCACTCATATGTGGAATCTAAAATGTAATACAAATGAATCTATATATAGGACAGAAACGGACTCACACAGAAAACAAACTTATGGTTACCAAAGGGGAAAGGGGGAAAGGGAGGGGAGGAGGGATATATTAGCAGTATGGGAATTAACAGATACAAACTATAATACGTAAAATAAATGAGGATTTACTGTATAGCACGGGGAATTATATTCAATAGCTTGTAATAACTGTAATGGAAAAAATATATATATATATATATATATATATATATATAACTGTATCACTTTGCTGTATACCTAAAACTAATACAACATTGTAAATCAACTATACTTCAATTAAGAATTTTTTGTTTTTTTCCTTCCCATGGAGCAAATGAATTTTAAAAACCTAGCTGAAATTGAAATTTAGGGCCCAAAGAAGTTGATGTGGGCTTCTGAAGACCATACCTTCCTTCCCACTGAGGTATCTGCCATTCTACTTGCTTTGAGGGAGGGTGGTATTTCTTAAGCTGCGTTCCTGAAGTGCTAGTGAAGTATCAGTTGCTCAGTCTTGTCGTGTCCGACTTTGCATCCCATGGACTGGGGCTCGCCAGGCTCTTCTGTCCATGGGATTCTCCAGGCAAGAATATCAGCATGGGTTGCCATTCCCTTCTCTGGAACTTGCCTTCCCAGGTGGCAGCTATTTCTGCTTTGACAGCTATTGATATTTTTGTTTGTGTTTCTGTGCCTGGGGCCCTTACTAGAAATGCTTGGTCCCTATCTCAACAGAATTTAGCCCCCACAAGCAGCCTCTTTTGGGTCTCAGCACTTCAGCACTCAGTCCTGAATATTCATTGGAAGGACTGATGCTGAAGCTGAAACTCCAATACTTTGGCCACCTGATGAGAAGAACTGACTCATTTGAAAAGACCCTGATGCTAGGAAAGATTGAAGGCGGGAAGAGAAGGGGACTACAGAGGATGAGATGGTTGGATGGCATCACCAATTCAACGGACATGATTNGGAAGGACTGATGCTGAAGCTGAAACTCCAATACTTTGGCCACCTGATGAGAAGAACTGACTCATTTGAAAAGACCCTGATGCTAGGAAAGATTGAAGGCGGGAAGAGAAGGGGACTACAGAGGATGAGATGGTTGGATGGCATCACCAATTCAACGGACATGATTTTGAGTAAACTCCAGCAGTTGGTGATGGACAGGGAGGCCTGGCGTGCTGCAGTTCACGGGGTTGCAAAGAGTCAGACACGACTGAACTGAACTAAAGCAAAAGAATTGAGCCCCCACCAGCAGCCTCCTTTGGGTTTCAGAACTTCCCTGGCAGGGGTGATACTGTGGCTTATAGGAAATATTTATTTGGTCTCTGTCTGAAGCTCCTGGCTCACAACTCCCCAAAACCCTTGGAATTTCCTTGAGTGATAAGAACAATCTTGGCCTTCTGTCCTCAGTTCCTGAAAACCCTTCTGAGCCATAAAGGTGAAATGAGTGCCTTCTTATTCATAACAAGCCCCTTTCCACCCCTACTGGGTTTATGTTAATGAGGTGACTTTTAGAAAACACCTAAGAATGGGGGTAGAGGGGTGGTGGCTGTCAGGTGAGCCAACCATGAATAAAGGGGTGGAATATTCAGTTCTGCCTCCAGATCTCTGGGGAAGGGAGAGGGGCTGGAGGTTGAATCAGTTGCCTCTGGCCAATGATTTAATCAACAATGCCCATGTAATGGAGCCTCCATAATTCCCAAAAGGAGTGCATGCGGGGATATTTCAGGTTGGGGACTAGAACAAGCTCTTGCTCTACCAGCTGAAATCCAAGTTCCACGAGGACAGAAACTCCTTTGTTTGAAACCTACGAAGCATAGGGTGCTATGAATCACTTTATCTGTCTGTTGATGTGTACCTTTTAATGCCCTTTGTTCAGTTCAGTTCAGTTCAGTTCAGTCGCTCAGTCGTGTCCGACTCTTTGCGACCCCATGAATCGCAGCACGCCAGGCCTCCCTGTCCATTACCATCTCCTGGAGTTCACTCAGACTCACGTCCATCGAGTCCGTGATGCCATCCAGCCATCTCATCCTCGGTCGTCCCCTTCTCCTCCTGCCCCCAATCCCTCCCAGCATCAGAGTCTTTTCCAATGAGTCAACTCTTCGCATGAGGTGGCCAAAGTACTGGAGTTTCAGCTTTAGCATCATTCCTTCCAAAGAAATCCCAGGGTTGATCTCCTTCAGAATGGACTGGTTGGATCTCCTTGCAGTCCAAGGGACTCTCAAGAGTCTTCTCCAACACCACAGTTCAAAAGCATCGATTCTTCGGCGCTCAGCTTTCTTCACAGTCCAACTTTCACATCCATACATGACCACAGGAAAAACCATAGCCTTGACTAGGCGGACCTTAGTCGGCAAAGTAATGTCTCTGCTTTTGAATATACTATCCAGGTTGGTCATAACTTTTCTTCCAAGGAGTAAGCGTCTTTTAATTTCATGGCTGCAGTCACCATCTGCAGTGATTTTGGAGCCCAAAAAAATAAAGTCTGACACTGTTTCCACTGTTTCCCCATCTATTTCCCATGAAGTGATGGGACCGGATGCCATGATCTTCGTTTTCTGAATGTTGAGCTTTAAGCCAACTTTTTCGCTCTCCTCCTTCACTTTCATCAAGAGGCTTTTTAGCTCCTCCTCACTTTCTGCCATAAGGGTGGTGTCATCAGCATATCTGAGGTTATTGATATTTCTCCCGGCAATCTTGATTCCAGCTTGTGTTTCTTCCAGTCCAGCGTTTCTCATGATGTACTCTGCATATAAGTTAAATAAGCAGGGAGACAATATACAGCCTTGACGTACTCCTTTTCCTATTTGGAACCAGTCTGTTGTTCCATGTCCAGTTCTAACTGTTGCTTCCTGACCTGCATACAGATTTCTCAAGAGGCAGGTTAGGTGGTCTGGTATTCCCATCTCTTTCAGAATTTTCCACAGTTTATTGTGATCCACACAGTCAAAGGCTTTGGCATAGTCAATAAAGCAGAAATAGATGTTTTTCTGGAACTCTCTTGCTTTTTCCATGATCCAGCGGATGTTGGCAATTTGATCTCTGGTTCCTCTGCCTGTTCTAAAACCAGCTTGAACATCAGGGAGTTCACGGTTCACATATTGCTGAAGCCTGGCTTGGAGAATTTTGAGCATTACTTTACTAGCGTGTGAGATGAGTGCAATTGTGCGGTAGTTTGAGCATTCTTTGGCATTGCCTTTCTTTGGAATTGGAATGAAAACTGACCTTTTCCAGTCCTGTGGCCACTGCTGAGTTTTCCAAATTTGCTGGCATATTGAGTGCAGCACTTTCACAGCATCATCTTCCAGGATTTGAAACAGCTCAACGGGAATTCCATCACCTCCACTAGCTTTGTTCTTAGTGATGCTTTCTAAGGCCCACTTGACTTCACATTCCAAGATGTCTGGCTCTAGATTAGTGATCACATCCTCATGATTATCTGGGTCGTGAAGATCTTTTCTGTACAGTTCTTCTGTGTATTCTTGCCACCTCTTCTTAATATCTTCTGCTTCTGTTAGGTCCATACCATTTCTATCCTTTATCGAGCCCATCTTTGCATGAAATGTTCCCTTGGTATCTCCAATTCTCTTGAAGAGATCTCTAGTCTTTCCCATTCTGTTGTTTTCCTCTATCTCTTTGCATTGATTGCTGAAGAAGGCTTTCTTATCTCTTCTTGCTATTCTTTGGAACTCTGCATTCAGATGCTTATATCTTTTCTTTTCTCCTTTGCTTTTCGCCTCTCTTCTTTTCAGTGCTATTTGTAAGGCTTCTCCAGACAGCCATTTTGCTTTTTTGCATTTCTTTTCCATGGGGATGGTCTTGATCCCTGTCTCCTGTACAATGTCACGAACCTCATTCCATAGTTCATCAGGAACTCTGTCTATCAGATCTAGGCCCTTAAATCTATTTCTCACTTCCACTGTATAATCATAAGGGATTTGATTTAGGTCATACCTGAATGGTCTAGCGGTTTTCCCTACTTTCTTCAATTTAAGTCTGAATTTGGAAATAAGGAGTTCATGATCTGAGCCACAGTCAGCTCCTGGTCTTGTTTTTGTTGACTGTATAGAGCTTCTCCATCTTTGGCTGCAAAGAATATAATCAATCTGATTTCGGTGTTGACCATCTGGTGATGTCCATGTGTAGAGTCTTCTCTTGTGTTGCTGGAAGAGGGTGTTTGCTATGACCAGTGCATTTTCTTGGCAAAACTCTATTAGTCTTTGCCCTGCTTCATTCCGCATTCCAAGGCCAAATTTGCCTGTTACTCCAGGTGTTTCTTGACTTCCTACTTTAGCATTCCAGTCCCCTATAATGAAAAGGACATCTTTTTTGGGTGTTAGTTCTACAAGGTCTTGTAGGTCTTCATAAAACCGTTCAACTTCAGCTTCTTCAGCATTACTGGTTGGGGCATAGACTTGGATAACTGTGATATTGAATGGTTTGCCTTGGAAACGAACAGAGATCATTCTGTCGTTTTTGAGATTGCATCCAAGTACTGCATTTCGGACTCTTTTGTTGACCATGATGGCTACTCCATTTCTTCTGAGGGATTCCTGCCCGCAGTAGTAGATATAATGGTCATCTGAGTTAAATTCACCCATTCCAGTCCATTTTAGTTCGCTGATTCCTAGAATGTCGACGTTCACCCTTGCCATCTCTTGTTTGACCACTTCCAATTTGCCTTGATTCATGGACCTGACATTCCAGGTTCCTATGCAATATTGTTCTTTACAGCATCGGATCTTGCTTCTATCACCAGTCACATGCACAACTGGGTATTGTTTTTGCTTTGGCTCCATCCCTTCATTCTTTCTAGAGTTATTTCTCCACTGATCTCCAGTAGCATTTGGGCACCTAACGACCTGGGGAGATTCTCTTTTGAAATCCTATCATTTTGCCTTTTCATACTGTTCATGGGGTTCTCAAGGCAAGAATACTGAAGTGGCTTGCCATTCCCTTCTCCAGTGGACCACGTTCTGTCAGACCTCTCCACCATGACCCGCCCATCTTGAATGCCCTTTGTAATAGTGTGTTAATCTAGTGGGTAAATGGGCCTCCTAAGTTTGTGAGCTACCAAGTAATCAAACCCAAAAGGAGACTGTAGGAACTGTGATGTATAGCCAGGCAGAAGTGCAGGAAGCAACATGGACTAGTGACTGGCACTGGCAGTGGGGACCATCCTGTGGGACCGAGCCCTTCCCCTGCGGAATCTGATGCTCTCCCTTCACAGACGGTGGCAGCACTGAGTTGAACTACAGGACACCTGGCTTGATGACCAAGAATTGCTTAGTGGTATGGTGGAATCCGTCTTGCCCTAACAGTGGGATTGCATCTTCAGACTTTTTTAGCCCGAAAATGGGGATTCTGCTTAGGCTGTTTTGATGTGGGTTGCAAGGATGAGATAGAAGCAAGTGAGAAAACAATAGTATCTGTTGTACCCATGACTTGATAAGGGAAACTGAGAACTGTGTAAAAATGTCCCTAGCATTAAAAAGCAGTAAGGTTGCTCTGAATGACTGGATGGAAGGTCACTGCCTCTGTGAATATGGCTTTGACCTCTTGAGCCATCAGTATCTACAGATTCCTCAGTTCTCCAATCCATCTGACAAGGAATGGAATCAGGACAGATGCATCACTTGGGCAAAAGTAGAGAACGTGGAGCTAAAATGAATCTCTTGCTAATTTTTGGAAGAATCTAATAACCATTATCTTATTTAGTCCTCACAACAACCCTACAAGGTAGATACTAGTAATATTCCCATTATATAGGAAAAAAAGCAGTCAGGGTCAAAGAAGTTAAGTATTATACCTGATACCACACAGCCAGCAAGTAGTGAAGTTGGGGCTCAAAGCCATTTCTGTCTGATCCTATAATGATTTCATACACTGCTTTCTGTAAAAAACATAGAGGGGTGTTGACATGGTTCACAAGCCTTCAGGTCACTTGAAATAAGCTAGTGCTCTGGAGAGCTTTAGGAAATCAATAAATCAAATACTGATTGAGAGTCACCTCTGTACTTAGAGCTAGTTTAGTGTCATAGAGAATTTAAAAGGAAAATACTTTCTCTTTCACCTCTTGCTTGTACCTTCACTGCAGACAGAGAGTGAAGAACACAGTGCTGGAGGGAATGCTGATGTTCAAGGAGTTGCAGCTGGGAAGGCCTCTGGCAGGACTGACACGGGAGCTGGTCTTTGACAAATGACAGATGCACAAGCTGGCTGTGGGCTAAGGCACAAACACAGTAATCGGAATGCTATGTTGGGGCAGGGGGGCAGTGCGGTGACCAGAGGTGCCGAGATCAGAGACGGGGTGGTGGGGCACACGGAGGATGGTAGCCTCCCAGGATTAGCAGGTGTTCCAGGCACTGTGATTTTTGAGAACTTGTAGCTGACAGGATGCCATCATAGTGTCTTGTCTCATTTAATCCTCATCCCAGTCTAGCAAAGTAGTCTTGATCATCCCTACAATAATACGCAAGGCAGCAAAGGCTCTCAGTAGTGAAGTGTCTTACCTGAAGTCTCATAGACTCTAACTAAAGCAATCCCTGAATCAAACACACGTGTCCTGAGTTAGACCCTCAGGACTCACATAGCACAGTGCTGTAGGATTAGACCTTTGCCCAAGACTGGGGATGTGAGGCAGAGGAGAAAAGAGAGAGTTGTTAATTTCCTGTTATAACAAAAGAGATGCCAAGGACCAGTGAGAGTCACGGTCAAAAGTGCTATCCTGCTGGGGATTGCAGGCAAAAGAAAAAGCAAATGTTAAAAAAAAAAGGGGGGGGGNTTATAACAAAAGAGATGCCAAGGACCAGTGAGAGTCACGGTCAAAAGTGCTATCCTGCTGGGGATTGCAGGCAAAAGAAAAAGCAAATGTTAAAAAAAAAGGGGGGGGGGGAAGAAGAAAAAAGAGAAAGGAAGATACAGAGAAAGAAGAAAGAATAGAAGATGAAAGCAGAAGAGGAAGAAGATGAAGAAGCAGAAGGTAAAACGAAGGAGCAGGAGGAGGAGAGGAAGAAGACGAGGACGAGATATTCTTACACTTGAGTCAGTCAAGCACAGGGAAACCCTTTGCCCCTGCCCTGGAGGGCACAGTGAGATGTAGCACAATAACCACCAGGTGGCACCAGTGAGCCTCTCGCCTCTTCCCCGGCGTGGAGGCTGGCATAGCGGTTGATGTCAGTTAACCTGCTGGCAGGACAAAGAATCCTGGGTACTACTGGAGAAAGTGGTACCATATTGGATGCATGCACGGTTGGGTGCTTAGTCGTGTCTGAATCTTTGTGACCCTATGGATTGGAGCTCCTCCGTCCATGGGATTCTTCAGGCAAGAATATTGGAGCGGGGAGCCATTTCCTTCTCCAACCATATTAGATGAGACCCTGGCTATTGAAACTTCTCTCCCCTGCATGCTACATGACCCCACAAGACTCCAAAGAAGGAAACCAGGCTGCCCAAAACAGTGTTCTGGTTTCCTCCTAACAATAATGTGACCTTAGCTAAATTAGTTATCTCTAGGAGCCTTGGTTTCCTCATCTATAAACCTGACTTATATGTGAAAAAGCTTAGATGCCATAAATTAAAAAGTCTATTCCAAATATTAGACATGTTTCAAGGAGAATATGGGGAAAGATGAGACCAAAGAGGAAGGGAACTGACCAAGGGGGGGACAAAAAAAAAAAGGCCATTTTTAAGGAGCCTATCTATTACTCCTCAGATTCTCAGTTCAGTTCAGTCGCTCAGTCCTGTCCGACTCTTCGCAACCCCACGAACTGCAGCACACCAGGCCTCCCTGTCCATCACCAACTCCCGGAATTCACTCAGACTCACATCCATCAAGTCAGTGATGCCATCCAGCCATCTCATCCTCTGTTGTCCCCTTCTCCTCCTGCCCCCAATCCC